>JABUQX010056199.1:25000-31743 GCA_015478945.1 Trachelipus rathkii | reverse complement strand
GATGAGAGAGAGGAGAGATTTTTATTTGTGTAGCTATTTTACCTAATTATTATGTTAAGTTTTTAACTTTTTATTTTTATAATTTGGAAATCTGATAAAGGGGTATTAACGTTGAAAGGCTTAACAGGATTTTTAATTTTAATTTAATTTTATTTGTGTGATTATTTTTTAAAAGATTGATGCGGTTATGGCGTCTTTATTTTCCTCTATATACATGGCGTCCCGGGAAAAATGTGCCAAACTTCAAGGGTGTATTACGTAAGTCATTTGAAGAAAAAAGGTTTTATCAACATCGGAAAGTTTTGCGAGTTATGGCTTAATGACGAACTCAAATAGGTATTACAAAATGGTGCCACCTTCGTTACAAATTTGTAAGGAGCAGACCTTGAAAGCGATCACTACGCAGTGTTAGTTGTAGTTACCGTCATTTGTAGACTGTGAATACGGATGCTAAAGAGTGTCAGTCATTGTTACTGACATCTGTAAGTGAACATTGTGGTTAGTTAACACATACCACCTTTCACGCTTACGTATTTATAGTATGCAAATATACATTACATTTACGTGCTGGAATATCGTCGACGTTTCCCACAACGGTATCCACTACCAAATCGACAGGTATTATCGATGCACCACAGACATACTTCGAGAAAGTGGTATCGTTCAACTTATTCAGAAAGAGTGCCTACTCGACTAGAACACGTAGATAATTCCTCAGATGGATTACAACGCGAGTCCCAGACTTTAGCACCCTCCCATCATGAATTTCTGCGCTGTCTTCGACCTCGCACTACTGTGTGAGATGCGCGAGAACATTACATTGCTGACGGATCTTATATCCGTACCATGCATTCAACATCTTCAACAGGACGACTATGGTCAAAGATAACAATTTTCCCGATGGGTCCTTGCAGATCCCAAACTTTCGAGATGCCTTTTATTTACCGATGAATCAACCTTTACACATCACGCTGTATTGCGAATAAACAGTATAATAATCATGATGGGCTCGATAATGATACCTCAGCTAGGTCTTTGAAACCCAACTCATCAACAACGATTTCAAAAGAACGTGTGGACTGTGGCTATCTTTAAAAATCCAGTTATATTGGCTCCACATGACTTGATGGTCATCTTACAGGGGGAGTGTATCGGAATTTTCTAGAAAATATTTTGGAGGATGCTCCTTTGACAATCCAAGCTGCCGATCGTATCTGCAACACGACGGGGCACCTGCACATTCTACAGCCTCATAGTGTACGAATATATTGATCGAATATATTCAAACTGCTGGATCTGCCGAAGAGGACCATATGATTAGCCAGCACGATCACTTGACCTAACCTCACTGGTTTATTTTCTTTGGGGACACATGAGAGAACTTGTCTATACAGTGATGGTTGATAATCGCAACGAATTAATGCAGAGATTATTTAATGCTGAAGAGGAAATTCGGCTGAAAAATTCTCAAATACTAGAGAATGAGTCAAGCTTCACAGCTAATCGCGCACAATATTGTATTCAGGCCACCAGTCGTCATTTTGAACATATCATGTAGCTTCTTCATGCACTTCTTCAGTACTCATCGTACTGCAATAGTTGTGAAATAAAAGATGTACTTTCGGATTTTGTCTCATCTTACTTCATCAACCGGTACCTCGCTATCTCTCGCGAATCAGACCTATATTGATATAACCTTTTCCACTTAACATGCCTTCTGTACTACACCTTTGCAATTTTGTAACGTTGGTGCACAATTTGCATACCTACTTTTGTTCGTCATTACGCCATAACCTGCTAAATTTTCCGATTCCGACCTATGTTGATATAACTTTTTTTATTCAAATGACTTATGTTCCATCTTGAAGTTTGGAACATTCCTTCCGGGACATTATTATATATAATATTATATATTATACCTATAACTAATATATTCATATATGATATATATATATATATATAGTATATATATATTATATATATATTATATATATATATATATATATATATATATATATCATTTATGTGTGTGCGTGATGCCGGATTGCGATGTGTGAACCGAAACGACCGGATGATTTGTGTAGCTGAGGTGATGTGGTAGAAGAGATAGTGTGTGTGGTGATTGTGGTGTGTGTGCTGTTGTGTGGTGTGTGTGTGTGTGTGTTGGTTTGTATTAAAATATAACAGTTTTAAAACAAATTTTAATACGTGAAAATAAACTTTATAGAATTTTCCAATAATTTGCACATTCAATTTAATTAAAGAGAAAGTAACTTTGAATATTTGAAAACTTTGCCAAAAGTCCGTTGACTTTCTTGAAATTTCAGCACCTGACTCGCGTCATTCGTAAATTATTCCTTGCAACTACAAATTTTTTAGTCTTCATCCAACAATTTTATCCATCAATTTTATCCCAAAATTTGATATCATTCTCGCAAATATTTATATTCAGTGTTATTTTCATTTAATTAAACATGTATGCATTTACCAGAGAATGCCAAAAACTCTTAATATCATTCTTTCGTTTCCCTAATAAGGATATCAAATTCATTTTCAAATAACAAAGGATGGTGGATGAGAGGAAAATTAGTATAAAAAGTAGCGAGGAAATGCGAAAGTAATCTAATGTAAAATCATTTGAAACTAGACTATTGTATCAATATCCAGTGCTCAATATATAATATATCGAATACAGTATATATATACTATTATAATAATTATATACTAATTATATATATATATATGAACTATATATATAATATTATATATCTTATAGACATATTTCAATATAGTATATATATATATTATCCCTCTCTTTGGCCCACAGATTGGGAATGAGGTATGCAACATACACCGGAAATAGTTTAGTTAGGTAGAAGAACATGATGTAAGTCGAAGGAAAAGCTCCCAATACCCTCCTCTCAGGTCCATCAGTTCGAGCCATTCACAGCCAAAACTCTTTCCAAGAGCTTCACAACACAGCGACAGACCCTCAGTGCGATATCTGGTCAATGTAAGGGTTCATCCCATGGATCAAGTCCACAACAATTCCCCTCATAAAATACAGCTATTCACTCTTATTATGCACCTTCATTCTCGCCTCTAGTCAAACCACATTACTTCCTTGCAGACACTTCCTTTACCTGACTCAATCCACTTTACTTTTTCTTCGTCTCCCAGCCGGTCGATTCCAGCACACTCACCACTATACATCCGCTTAACCAACCGACTATAATCCATCCTTTCCATATGACCAAACCATTTTAATACACTCATTTATCTCTCATTTACACCTTTCTTCGCACTAAATAACTTCCTAACACGTTCATTCTTAACTTCATTAATTCTTCTCACGCCTAACACTCGTCTTCTTGATTACTCCATTCTGGAAAAGAAATGCACCTAGATCCTTTGTCCTCTTATTGCTACCCATAGTTTCTCTATGATGATCTATACATTTAACACCGTTAAATACCCTCTTGCAGAATAATAGCTCACTCAAGACTTAATTTCAGTATCCACTTACCTACCATTCACAACTTTCCTTCTACATGTACTGTCATGCATCGTTACAGCAATATATATATGTATATAATATAAAATAATGATATATACTATATATTATATACTATATATATTATATATATATATATAATTATATATGCAACCTCCTGAGGAGATCTTTAATTAATTAACATAGAATTAAATCACTCACCTCTCGAGTTACAATAATATAATATAAAGGAAGGTGTATTAAAGATGGTTGATTGTTATCCTGTTCTTTATTATTATTCCTTCTTGCTTTATTTGTTTTGAACGAAGATTCAATATAATTAAATAAGTTCTGTCATTGTTATTATAATAAAATAAGGCTTTATTACTTGACAAATTTCAAAATACAATTCAATAAAGTTGTATATAGCAGACTGTATGCAAGTTTTAAAACGATTTGCAAAGGGGTGGCATATATTAGAATGCCATGTTCTCTACTAGGTCTCTTTCACCATTCTTTCTATATTTTTTATATCTGAATTATGTTCACTTCTGATCAATATGTTTATCAAATATTGTACTTACAAGAGATCTTGTTTACTGTTTTACTGCATTTATGGGTTAGTAAAATTAATAATTTTTTACTTTATAAACAGAAAAGTTAACAATAATAGAAAAAATATATATTAAAAAGGATAAATTTAAAGAAAAAAGAAACCCTTTTAAAAATTAAAAAATGAAAATAAAGCTTAAAAATTACGAAACTTTTTTTTTAGTAGTTATCTAGACTGAAAAAATAAAACTTTAAAAGAACAATAAAAACAATAAAGTAAAATTAACGAATTAGAAAACGGATATAAACAAAAGATATATTAAAGTTTAACAGCTTTCGAAAAGAAAGATGGACTCATGCTATTAAATATGTGAAAGAAAATTTAAGCATAAATGTTTACAGGAATCAAAACTCAAATAGATCAAATCTTTTACAATTTGGAAAAAGATGATATGAGAAAATGAGCCGGTAGAAGAAAAACAAATCTGTTATTTAAGTTTATTGATTTGCAAACAGGCCTATGATAGGATTAATAGAAAGCTCTATGGCAGATTTCTAGTGATATATCGGTGTTGGGGAATAAGGCTTCTTGAATGGGAATCAAAAGTAGTATATGATGACAGTGTGAGCGTGTGTAAGGAATAAATGGCCACTGTCGAAAGTGATTGGTTTTAATATTAATAGCGGAATGAGGCAGGGAAGTGTTATTTCTCCTTGGGCTATTCAATTTGTATGTGAATGGGTTATGAAAGAATTAGTAGGCTGGGGTGCAGGGGATGTTGTTAGAATGATGGAAATGGAGAGAGTGGAGAGTGCCCTACCTCTTATATGCGAATGATTTGGTTTTGGTTGGCGAATCTGAAGAAAGTTTTGATGAGAATTTTTGTCAGATAAGTTTGGCAGGGCGTGTCAAATGGAGGGGGTTTTGAAAGTAAGGTCGGATAAGAGTAAGGTATATGATTGTGAGTGAGGACAGTCCATGGCGTGAAGATTATGTTAGATGGTGAGCAAACGAAACAAGTCGTCTAAGTTTAAACCTTTCAGGTATATGTGGGATGAGGAAGGCAAACCGGGAAGGACACAGAGCGTTTAGTAGGAAAGTTGTGAATGGCAGGAAGGTGGCTGGCTACCAATTAATAATCGTTGATGGATGTAAAGAGACTAAGTCTTGAGTTCGGCTATGGGTCTTACGATGAGGGTATGTTGTTTACCGTGTTAATGTATAGTAGGTGAGACTATGGTCTGGAATAAGAGGGTATAGATCTAAAGTGTGTTCAGATGGACAATTTTAAGGGCATGTTGTGGTGATAAGAAGAATTGAAAAAAGTAGGAAAACGATTAGGAGAGGTTGTGGTGGTGGTAAAGAAAGGGGTAAGGAGAAATTAAATGAAAGTACGTTGAGATGGTTTGGTCATGTGGATGATAGTCGGTTGGTTAGGCGAATATATTAGTGGTGAGTGGTTGGGAATCGACCGGCTAGGGAGACGAAGGGAAAAGTGTATTGAGCTAGTAAAGAAATGCTCTAGAGGAAAAGAAAATGCGGTTTGGCAGAGGCGAGATGAAAGGTGGATGATCAATAGGAGTCGAACGACACCGCCAGCAGCACCAGCACGGGCTGGCCCAACCGGCGTAAGAGATGAACCCACATGACCAGATGCCATAGTGAGGGTCCGTCGTGTTCCCGTGATACTTGGGGGTATGCCAAAGAAGTAGGTTCATGAACACTTCCTATTGTATGATCATGTATCACGTGAGTTCGAGGTTCTCTCATATATATATATTTATATATATATATGATATATATATTCATATATATATAAATATATATATATTTAATATATAATATATTATATATATATATAATATATTATATATATATATATATATACTATATATATATAGAGGCGACTTCCTACACTCATGCTTACTGTTTATTATGGTATTAGAATCGAACAATTTCTTCAATTTCGATAAAGTAATGATAAAATTCTCTTAATATTGTGAAATAGCGTTCATCTAAAGGATACAAGTACATAATACAAATGAAAGATTATGTAAAATTTAAACAAAAAGTGTAAGAATTCATCGCCAATGAATAATACTATTTTTAATCATATTATTAAATTGTAACGGCCTTGCTCTCCGAAAAAGCGAAGAGAAAATTTGAAGACAGCGGTATACAATATATATTCGTGAATTATTTTTTTACAATTTTTTTTTTCCTACCTAGGAATCATAATAAACTCCATTTTATTAAAAAAAGAATAATTTTAAATAAAACAATATTACTGTGTTCTAATGCACATTTCGAATAAAAATAATTAATATATTTAATATATCGATATCTGAATGTGAAAGGAAAGACCAAATATGGATTAAAACCAATTATATGCTAAAGAAATAAAGGAAACTATAAAATATGGATAATTCAAATTATCTCGTATATAAATAAATAATTTTATTAATTGCTGATACTATATATATATATAATATATAAAAATATATATATATATATACTACTATTATATATATATATATATATATATATATATATATATATATACTCAATATATACTATATATTACATATATATATATATATATATATATAATATATATATATAATAATATATAAATATATATATATATATATATATAATATATTTATATTAATATATATATATAATATTATATATATA
>JABUQX010056199.1:12500-17500 GCA_015478945.1 Trachelipus rathkii | reverse complement strand
TAATATATGAAAACTAAAGCTGACGTTGATTTTCTAAATAATAATATTAATTTTAACTAACTAACTAATTAATTAAATAATTACTACTACTACTACTACTACTACTACTACTATAATAATAATAATAATAATAATAATAATTATATAAAAAATTTAAAAAAAACTCTTCCTGTTTTTCTAAAAGAGATACCACATCTGATAGTCATTACTTTATGTACAAATTCCATTTCCCTCAGTTTGACTATACGTTGTCAGATAGGTTGTCAGATAGAGGGTATGTATATCAGCACAGATTTAAAGCTAATAAGATATGAGAACACTTTCAATAAAAATCTATCTAAGGATTTAAATTTTTAACGAAACTTACAGGATATATTAGAAATATGCTAATGATTGAAAAATTGGTAGAAATATTATAAATATACTATATACATTATAATCTATAATAATATATATATATATATATAATATATATATATATATAGATCTAATATATATAATATATATATAATATATTATATATTATTACTATACTATATATATATATATATATATTATATATAATATATATCTTTTCTTTCTTTCTTGCACCGTAACCTTATTTTCCCAAGACTTGGGAGTAAAGGGAGCGCCTACAAGCATCGGGAAAAAGAATAGTCAGTAGGAGAGTATGACAAAACAGATGTCGAAAAGAAAGCCCAGCCTTTACCGCCCCCTCTGTACCATAATTAGTAAAGCTTCGTCACATGACAGAAAATCCACCTTATAGCTCATGGGACCGCGACGGACCCTCACTATATATAGATATATATTATTACTTATTATATATATATATATTAATATTTCACTTTTTTAAACTATAAGTGCTTGCTATATATTATTATATATAATAATTAATATACAATATATTATATATATATTACTATATATATAGATAATATATATATATACTGATATAATATAAACCAGCCTCAGATATTATTCAGTTTATATATAATTAAAATTACTAAGATTACGAAGGCTTTTTCATATTAAAAATTCACAGAATTAACTTCATTAAAATAAAAGTTTAATTTTAATATAATTTGAATTTAAATCTATTATCAAAATAATTCTAATCCTTAGATCTATATTGGTCACTATGTAGTTCAAAAATTTATAATCTTAAAAAAACTATTCTGAAGTATATTTCAAGTTTGAAATCAAAGGGGGTTAGGAGAAAAATCTATAAAAAAAAAAATATTAAATAGAGTAGTTAGTACATAAAAGGAACAAACATATCCCTAGCAATATAAACTGTGTATTGAGCTTTCAGAAAGTTTAAGTTGAACTTACCAATGAAGGGGAAATGAGGTTTTGGTTCAAACAATTTTAATTTCTTATGGTAACTTATATGTTGGTTGGTTCTATTTTGCAAATTTTAATTTTTACCTTTTACTACACTCTAGTAGTGACATTAATCTAAAATTTAAATTTTGTGGGATGGTTTCATTTTGCATAATTTCGTCCAAATATTTTTTTATTATTATTTTTTTTATGTTATTCTCTATAGAATAATAAATTAAAGGAATATCTTCCATGGAAAATTAAATATTTTGAAGTTTAGAAGGAAAAATTTATGTAATATATGAAAACTAAAGCTGACGTTGATTTTCTAAATAATAATATTAATTTTAACTAACTAACTAATTAATTAAATAATTACTACTACTACTACTACTACTACTACTACTACTACTACTACTACTACTACTACTACTACTACTACTACTACTACTACTCCGCACACTACGTATAATAACTAAGCTAACGTAATGAATATCAATGAATATTATATTACAAGAATACATTAAAATACCCACAAATTGCTTCCTGTTTTCTAAAAGAGATACCACATCTGATAGTCATTACTTTATGTACAAATTCCATTTCCCTCAGTTTGACTATACGTTGTCAGATAGGTTGTCAGATAGAGGGTATGTATATCAGCACAGATTTAAAGCTAATAAGATATGAGAACACTTTCAATAAAAATCTATCTAAGGATTTAAATTTTTAACGAAACTTACAGGATATATGGGAAATATGTTATAATGATTTAAAAAGGTGAATATATATATATATATATATATATATTATATTATATATATATTTATATATATTATATATATATATTATTATATATATGTATATATACTATATATATATATATTATATATATAATATAATTTACTCATTCTTTCTTTCTTCACCATAACCTTATTTTCCCAAGACTGGGAGTAATGAGCGCTACAAGCCGATCGGAAAGAAAAGCAGATGTAGGAGAGTATGACAACATGTCGAAAAGAAAGCCAGCCTTACGCCCCCTCTGTACCATTAATTAGTGAAAGCTCGTCACAGACAGAAAATCCACCTTAAAGCTTCATGGGACCGCGAACGGACCCTCACTATATATATATATATATATATATATATATATATACTATATATATATATATATATATATATTATATATATAATATATATATATATATATACATATATATATATATATATATATATATATATATATATATATATACCAGCTTCAAAATTCTATATTCATTATATTAATTAAAAATACTAAAGATTACGAAGGCTTTTCATATTAAAATTCACAGAATTTGACAATAATTAATATAAAGTTTAATTTTAATATAATTTGAAATAATTTTTACAAAAGTTTTTAATCTTGATTATATTATATTGTAGTTCAAAATTATTATAATCTTAAAAAACTTATTCTGAAGATATTTCAAGTTTGAAGACGAAGGGGGTTAGGAGAAAAATCTATAAAAAAAAAATTAAATAGAGTAGTTATACATAAAGGAACCAAACCACCTAGCAATTAAACTGTGTTATTGAGCTTCAAAGTTTAAGTTGAACATTACCAATGAAGGAAATGAGGTTTGGTTCAAACAATTTTAATTTCTTATGGTAACTTATATGTTGGTTGGTTCTATTTTGCAAATTTTAATTTTTACCTTTTACTACAACTATGGTTGACATTAATCTAAGAGTTTAAATTTATGTGGGATGTTTCACATTTTGCATAATTTCGTCCAAATATTTTTTTTTTATTATATTCTTTGTGTTTATTCTCTATCAGAATAATACTTAAAATAACATCTCCAAGCAAAAAAATATATTGAGTTTTAGAAGTTTAGATGTATGTAATATATGAAAAACTAAAGCTCGACGTTGATTTTCTAAATCAATAATAATTAATTTTACCTAACTAAACTAATTAATTAAATTAAGTACTACTGATACTCACTACTACTTTACTACTACTACTACTACTACTTGACTACTACTTAACTATACTATTAATAATAATAATAATAATAATCAATAATAATAATAATAATAATTAAATAATATAATAATAATCAATAAGAATAATAATAATAATATAATAATAATAATTAATGATAATAATAATAATAATAATAATTAATAAATAAAATAATAATAATAATAATAATACTATAATAATAATAATAATCAATATAGATAATAACTAATAAATAATAATTAATAATAACTCAAATTCAGTTTTTAATAAAAATAATAATTATAACTAATAATTTGCATAGTAATGTAGCATAATAATTTTATTATAATTATATTAATTATAATAATATAATTAATAATAATATAATAATAATACTAAATAATATGAATATAATAAGTAATATAATAATAATAACTAATAGATAATATAATAATAAATAATAATAAATAATTAATAACATAATAAGTAAAACGTTCATTTTTGGCAATGTTCAACCTTATATATATAATATTATATATATATATATATACTATATATTATATTATATACTATATATATATACTATATATATTATATATATATATATATATATATATAATATATATATATATATCACTTATATATTATATATATATATATATATATAAGTTTTTAAATTCATTGCTATTCAAAATTTATGAGTATATTCTGTTCATGTGATATTTCATGAAATCGAAAGAAAATTTACTTCAAAATCCTTTCCTTGAAATATTGTAACTTATTTCAATTAGTTGTTTATGCAAAACTTCAATTCTACGCGTATTTTATTCAATCACACACATACACACACACCTACAGACACAAATTCATACACACACACCTACACACCCATTCATACACACAAAGACACACACACAGACACACACATAAACTATTTATAAATTTATATTGCAGAAAAAGAATTAAAAGGAATTAAAATGACATAATTCGAGTTATTTGCTTTTGATAAAAGTATCTTTCTGTACGTTGAATATGAAGGTCTTTATATTTTTCAAAGAAATTTCTTTCATCTTTTCAGAATTGAGAGCCTTAGTTTAAATCTCCACGCGCATAGAATCAAATATCTCTTTGACCTTTGACACTGGCCAAAGTGCAACTTCAATCTGCCCCAAAATTTTCTAAAGTTAACTTTATTTATTTTCCTTTTTCTTTAACAAATATAAATTATTTTACAAATGTTTCTGTTTTTCTTCTATCTCTTTTCAAGAGTTTATTTTATTCGTGGTATTTACTGAATTCTGACCTTGTCTTAATTTAGGAATAATTGCGACTAATTCTATATAAGTGTACGTTTGATTATATAGTTAAACGTTCGATTGAGAATCTGCTCTCTCTCTCTCTGCTCCTCTCTCTCTCTCTCTCTCTCTCTCTCTCATCTCTCTCTCTCTCTCTCCTCTCTCTCCTCTCTTCTCTCTCTCTCTCTCTCTCTCTCTCTTCTCTCAATATATATATATATTATATATATATTATATATAAAATATATATTATATATATATATATTATATTATATAATATCTATATATATAAATATACTATATATATAATATAATATATAAATTATATATATATATATATATATTATATATACTATATATAATATATATATTATATATAGTAATATATA
>JABUQX010056199.1:0-7500 GCA_015478945.1 Trachelipus rathkii | reverse complement strand
CCTTCAGTAAACTAGCACTCTTCTCCCATTAGCTTCAAAACTCATTGTCTTCCTTAAAGCCCCTCCAGCAAGAGATTTGCTAGACATAATAAGAATACCAACGCTGGACCAAGAGTAGATTCAAGCAAACAAGAAAGGACCGGTTGCTAGCCTGTCGTCCCTTATAACCATACGAAGATGGATCTTCAACATTCCTGACTGCGACCGAAAACATCCTATCATTCATATCTTCCTGACAGCCGAAAACATTGCTTTATCGACCTAAAGATCACCTAGAAATATTACACTGGCCAACAAAGGATTTGCGGAAAAAAAACATCTGAAGGTCATTATTATAGGTAAATTGTGCACTGATTCGATATGAACTCCGTTTTCCATACGATTGGCTGAGTTTTTGAGATACGGATGCACAAAAATACTAATAACAACAATTTGTAGGTTGTAACTATTCACAAAAAAAAAACACGAAAAATAATATATCAAATTGTTAATTGAGTAAGTCAACAAAATGCTAATAGGTCAAAACTTTCAATTCAGTACAATGAAATCACAATTATTGCATTTACAAAATCGCTGTCTATATGATATTGTCTCTGTTGCAAATGTTGTGTGACGAAATCACTCTTGAAGCCCAACAATGGTCCACCACATGTGTGATATCCATCTTCCTGGTATTCTTTTCTTCCATCACCGTCGATATCTTGATGAACCTCTCCCCTTGTTCCTCATTATAACATCCTAGATTATCCGAAACGATCTAAGTGACTATGTAGAAAATGAACTTTTATGCTCATAATGCATTCAAATTTTTGAAGTTGAATTAGCATTTTCTGTACGGAGTCTTCAATATTTTGGCAGAATTATGGCTTGCCAAAAAGCTCTGAACTCCAAGATAAAATTTTCCATGCAGATCTCAATTTATCAGTCATGGAATTTATGAAATTGTCATCCTTGAGATTTGGCGAATTTGGCCGCTAAATGGATTCCAGCTTTGGTTTTCTCCCATACTCAAACCATGAAAATATACTCAAAAAAATTTGAAATGCATTCACTCATCTTTGTCTAGCGTCCCTAACAAATTGCTTCACAGTCCTAGTTTGATTTGAGTAGTGGGAAAATTAATTTTTCCCTGTCAAACCAGTGGTTCGTCTTATGGATATTTGATGCACTACAGCATATTTTCCCTAGCCAGCCAACAAACTTTTTCCCTAAGTGGTCTTCTTTAGCCCTTACATCTACAGGGGATATTGAAAAACAAGGTTACATATCAGATCTGCTACAAAACCAACCAACTATATTGACAATCTTTAAACCAACTCGTATAGACCACTGGTGTTCATTATTTCTAAGCTTCTGCAAGATGCATATTCTTATATTTTTCATTATTCCTCTTTTCATGTTTTGTTTATAACCTATTGGAATGGATATCGATGCAGTTAACTTATTTGCCATTGTACAATAAAACACCACTTCAAGCTGCTCTTGAAACTACCATAAACAGATCGCCATTCTTCTGTCCGGTAATTAGGTAACCCATTTGAAGAGTCCAGGGATGTTCCTACAGCATACTATACTAGGTCTTTTTCTTCAATGAAATATGGAAAAGTACTACCTCTATTGTCCGAAAAAAAGTTATTTTACATTCGCCTTGAGACAGTTCTTTTCACTATAGTTCCTAGATGCTAAACTCAGAATCTTGGCTTGAGAACTTAACTCTCGTCACTAACCTGATCTCTTCCTGGGGGAAACTTCTGCTGTGTAGAAGACTTTCTTCAGATTCAATACCACTAATCTGACGTGTGCACACCAATATCCTGTGTATATCATTCTTTCATTCAGACATCTAGTCTGGGAGTGTAGTTAACACTGGGATGGGGACATCGTCGGAGTGTAATCGCCTCGCTATTCCCAAATCGGATACTCAAATTTACGTCTCTTGTAACGATTGATACCTTTCACATTAGCCAAACATAAAAAGCAAACATCACTGATGGTGATTCTTTTGGCTCCCGCCACCATAGGCACACCAAATTTTAAACCATTTTATCTTCGTCCAGTTTTATCCTGACGTAGATTTCGAACACGTTATTTAACTGACCAATGGAGAGCCCAAGACTCTTCTTATCTCCGAGTCTTTCATTCCAAGTATGCCAGAAGCTTGCATCAACCAATCAAGTTATAATATTTTCTTCTTTGGCTTCTCCTGGGCAATATTCACCAATGATAGCAGAATACATCTGGTTATTCATAACCAGCTCTCGTGAATACTTCATAGTGTTCTGAAAAAAGAAAAAATAAAGTATATAATAATAAATACGCTTAAAAAGAAATAAACGATATTACTGTAAAAATAGCATTAAAAAACGATTTTGTATAAGAGTAATATGGAACACCCTATATCTCAAAGAACTAGACCAATCTTGGGAAAACTAATGTCATTTCTGAATCAGCACACCCGATTTACTATAAATTCGATAAAATACCCTTGGCAGCAAAAAAAAAAAAATTTTTATTTGGTTTAAAGTTTATTATTATTTATTATTATTATATTAATATATATTTATTATTATTATATTATATATTATATTATATTATTATATTATTATATTATTATATATATTATATTATTATATTATTATTATTAATATTATATCGATTATTATTAATTATTATTATTTATTAATTATTATTATTATTATTTTATTTATTATTATTTTAATTATATTCATATTATTATTATTATCATTATGTATTATTATTATATTTATTATACTTATTCATGGTTTATCTATTATGTATTTATTGCTATATTTTTTACTTTCAGTATATTATTAATTATCATTAATTATATATTATTATATATTTGATATTATTTCTATTATTATTATTATTATTATTATTATTGATTATTATTATATTATTATTATATATTTAGCTTTCAGTATTATTATATATATTGATTATTATTATATTATTATTATATTATTCATTATTATTATTATTATTATTATTATTATATATTATTATTCAATTATTATTATTATTATTATTATTATATATTATTATTATTATTACTAATATTAGTATATATATATATATATATATATATATATATATATATATATATCATATATAATATATATATATATATTATATTATAATATATATATATATATATATATATATATATAAATATATTATATAGTATTATATATATATTTAAATATATATATATATATATATATATATATATATATATATATGTATAATATATCTGCATATATAATAATATATAATATATATATAAATATATATAAAATATATATATATATATTATATATATTATATATATATATCGAGTAATATATATATATATTATAATATATAATAATATATATATATATATATATATAATAATAAATATATATAATATAGTATATATATATATATATAGTATATAGATATAATATATAGTATATATATTATATATATAATATATTTATATATATATATTATATATTAAATAACCTACCTTTTCAACGACAACTTAAATTTCATAAAAGAAACTTGTTATATAATAACTTCTTTATATTAAAATTAATATCATGCACACACATTTTTTCTCCACTTCAATTTTTCACTAAAATTATAAAATCCTCAAATCCCTTTACACTACATTTTTTTGAATTTTGTGCTTTGCAGACCTTAAATTCTAGTCCTTATTTTTTCTGGATAAGTCTTTTGCATTTCAGTTTATAGAAGTTCTTAGTAAAAAATTTTAACTATTATTATTATTATATTATTAATTATTATATTATATTATTATATTTTATTATTATTATTATTATTATTTTATCATATTATTAGGATGAATGGGAAAATATGGGAAAAATAAATGAATTATAGAATTAATCAAAGAGTGAGAAAAACAAAAGAAAACAGAAGATAAGTAGTATGATATTTTATTATATTATATGATTATTAATTATTATTATATTATTATTATTTTTTTTCCTCTGAAATATCATTTTTGTAACAGAAATATTGATATTTATTTATTTTATTATTATTGTTATTATCATCATTATTATATTTTTTATAAAAATAAATATTTAATTTCTTTTACATGAGGAATATTTGTAAAGACCTAGGTCCTAAGATGCTAGTTGAATGCATTATATTCCTATTCATTAATGTATTATTATTAAATCCCTTATTATTCTTCTGATGCACTAAAGAAATATTTTTAAATTCCATTATATGAGGAATATTCGTTAAACCGCTGATTTATGATTAAACACGTGGCCTAGAATTACAGTCAGTTTAATAGCATTTAATTTCCTACCTATAAGTTTTATTACTATTTCTAATTATACTACATGAAACAGAATAAATTTCAAGTCTCTAGGATGTAAAGAAATTTTAACCTATTATTTCCGTATTTTTTAAACAACCATTATCGAAAAATTAATTTTATTCCCAATAATATAATTATTATTATTAAATTATTTTTGTCTAATTATTATTTCATATGATTTTGTTAAAAAATCTGAACTTAAGAAAAACCTAAATATACGCTTACATCGAAATTCATTTAATCCTATTTGTTTCGGCGAACACTAAAATAACATTAGTGCTATGTGTTCAAATAAAATATAATTATATTAATTTTACTAATTTGATTCTATATAATTTCCCATTTTTAACCCAAAATTGGAAAAAAAGAAAACCAAATAGGGCTGGAACGTAAAATTTAACTTCGAGGATCTGTTAAATTTAAGCACCATTATAAACAGACCAAAACACGGTAGCTCTAGGATCAAGGCAGATTTGAACAGCCATCAGAGTACGTCCTAACACATAAAATTTTCAACCTTATTATACTAATCATTCGCCTAAAATATTATTATTATTATTTTATTATATATTATTATATAATTATTATTATAATTATTTATTTTAAATTAAATATATTATTAATAAATTATTAAGTATTATATATAATTATATTATTTATATTATATATTATTCATTATATTATTATTTTATTGGAAACCTTATTAATGTAGAAGGAAATTAAAGTTTTATTGAATCATCTTGAGGAAATAAAGAAGCCGATAACACCTCTCTCTCTCTCTCTCTCTCTCTCTCTCTCTCTCTCTCTCTCTCTCTCTCTCTTCTCCTTCTCTTCTAGTTCCAATAAGCACATTCAGATAACATGAGTAAAATCTTTTTGTATCTATTTAGGACATATCTTTTTCTTCCCCTCTCTGCTCTCTCTCTTTTTATAATTAAAAGTAACTGAGTTACTTTTTTAGTATTCTCTCTCTCTCTCTCTCTCTCTCTCTCTCTCTCTCTCTCTCTCTCTCTCCTCTCTCTCTCTCTCTCTCTCTCTCTCTCTCTTCATAAGCCTAAGTAAATTCTTTTTGTATTAATTTAGCGCATATATCTTTTTCTCTCCCTCTCTCTTTTTTTGCAAGTAAAAGTAACTGAGTAAATCTCTCTCTCTCTCTCTCTCTCTCTCTCTCTCTCTCTCTCTCTCTCTCTCTCTTCTTCTCTCTCTCTTTCATAAGCCTAAGTAAATTCTATTTTTATTGATTAGCCAACATATCTTTTCCTCTCCCTCTCTACTCTTGTGAAGCTACAAGTAACTGAAAATCTTCTCTCTCTCTCTCTCTCTCTCTCTCTCTCTCTCTCTCTCTCTCTCTCTCTCTCTCTCTCTCTCTCTCTCTCTTCATAAGCACCAGTAAATGAGCAAATTCTTTTTGTATCCATTTAATGCACATATCTTACACTCTCCCTTTCGCTCTTTTTATAAGTAAAAATAACCGAGTATATTTTTTTTATCTATTTATCTCACATATCTTTCTTTCTCTTTCTCTCTTTCCATACATTCGTAGGAACCTTTAAAAAGTCTATATAAAACCCATTTTGAACATATCACTGGTACCGTATTATATTAGTTAATTATTCGACATGTTCATTTTCTTAATTGCATAAATACTATTCAGTAGGTTGGTTTTCTAACAATAATTATTATTTTTATTATAATTTGTTTTATTATTTCAAAATCATGTGATTATTTAAAAAACTTCATGTGGATAAAGTCAGTCTTAAACAATATATATATATAATATATATAATATATAAATATAATATATAATATATATATATATATATATAAATATATAGATAGTATATAAACAGATATATACTATATATAATATATATAATACGGCTTGTTTTCATATTATAATTATTATTATTATTAATTTTTTAATGTTATTAATTAAAAAAAAAATACATGTGAATATATCATAATTACCATTATTATACTTATAATTATCCATCTTTGCTATGACTACATGTGAATATGAAGACTAGTCTTAAACAGAACACACAAAAAAAAATATATAATATGGGGGTTTTCAATATAATTATTATTATTTTTAACTTTTTTAATATAATGTTATTATGAATAAAGAAAAAAACTACATGTGAATATGAGAATCATGCTTTAAAAAAATATATAAAAATATGGTTTGTTTTATATTATTGTAATTAACGTTTTAATACATGCTTTATTTATATAAAAGTATATGTGCATTTTTAGAATTTCGTTTTGATTTTCTTTTTTAAATTGAGGCACGGGATTATAAATTCATGTTCTGTATCTTCTGATTAAAAATGTAGTCAGGACACCTCGCATTTTACTCAATCCCCAGTGCAAGAAAGGATGTTGAAATATATTATATAATATATATAAGATATAATAATATATATATATATATTAATATATATATTATATATATAATATATATTATATATATATAATATATATTATATAATATAATATTATATATATATAATAATTATATATTATTATTATATATATATGATATTAAACTATATTATTTATATATATATATTATATAATAATATAGTATATATATATATATATAATATATATATATATATAAATATCATATAGAATATATATATATATATATATAATATATATATATATATAATATATATATATATATAATATATATATATATAATGTAATATTTAATATTATAGGAAAAATAATATTGCATAGATAGATATAATGTAGAAATATAATATAAATATATGTATATAGATATATAATAATATATATAATATATATATAATTATATATAATTTAATATATAGAATATATATATATATATATATATATATATATGACCTTGAGCTTTTACTTTGACTGAAATAAATTTCGCATCGGAACGACATTATTATACCTTTAAAAAAATATTTAATTATTTGATAATAAAACAATTTTCTTTTTTTGTGCTTCACCGTTCCTTAATTTTAATATAGTAATACATTATATATTATATAGATATAAATATATATAAAATACTATATAGTATAAATATATATTAAATATATTATATTAAATAAATAAATATTAAATTTATTATAATATATATATAAAATATATATATCTCTCTC
>JABUQX010056198.1:15000-18724 GCA_015478945.1 Trachelipus rathkii | reverse complement strand
TTTGCATAAAATATTTAAAATGTATACAGACAGAAAGATTCTTTTTAAATAAATAGATCAAGCCGAAGCGGCTATAACTAGAGGAACCCACCGAAATTCAAAATAATATAAAAATATTAGAAACAAAAAAGTAGTGGATATTTCCCATCACCAAGGTCATAAACCTACTATCCAAAAAGTTCTTGTTACGGATTTTGACTTTCAACAATTTCAACCAAAGAAATCTTCCAAATATACTCAGATCTATAATTGATTGTTTTATCATGAGCCACTGCAGAAAACTCTATTTCGCAAGAAAGATGTTGGAAATGGCAAAATTATGCGAGAAAGGTCTGTGACTTCAGCTCAGGAAAATTCATCGTGAACGCCCAAAATCGATATAGTGATTTAAAGCAAATTCTGTTTTGATTTCGCCGCTTGACGTGAATCTATAAATTGTCCTCTCTTCCATAGAAATACTTCAGAGCGTTAGTTGCAAAGGTTTCAACGCACTAGTAATTTTGCAAACATGTTGCCGTCATTTATAAAGATAGTTTCTAAAATTCTCCTCAGCATGCTTAAATGATTCAAATAGCTGCTAATAATATATTAAAATTTGCCCCTTCTGTCGTGTGTGTTTAAAAATCACCACTTAAACATTTTCTAATTTTTTTTTTCCTTATTTTGGTGTCCATAACTGCTAAATTTCTACAAAAAAGCATTACTTTTCACCCCATCTGTTAGACGTGTGTATTGTTCTTTGAGTTAAAGGTTTAAAATATTAGTTTATCTGAATATGTCATCCTAAGTAATAGTATATATATATATGATGATATATATATATATTATATATATATCTGTATAATATATATATATATATATATATATATATATAAATAATCAGTACTAAAAATAATATATATATATATTATATTATATATATACATATTAATATATATATATAATTGAATTTTATACATCGAAATAATAGGAAGGGGGGCGCAACATAAATTGATATGGAAAAGTGGAGCACAGATACAAAAAAGGTTGAGAAACACTGTCGTAAGGAGTTAAACCAATTATAAAAATGGTTACTTTTTTAAAATCCCGCGTTTTATTAAATCAAAAAGGTAAGTGCAGTATATCAAAAAGTACTGGGAGTTTTTTAAACAAAAATACTATAATCAATTTTCGTTTATTGGGAACTCAGTGCACAAAGGAAATCGTGCATGAGAGAGAGAGAAGAGAGAGAGAGAGGAGAGAGGAGAGAGAAGAGAGAAGGAGTGAGGAGAGAGGAGAGGCAGAAAGAAAGATAGGGAGAAAGAGAGAGAGAAAAAAAGAGAGAAGAGAGAGAGAGAGGAGAGAGGAGAGGTTCGGTTCGATACATAAGATAAAATTAAAGCCAAGAAAAAAAAGCAAAACTAATGTAAATATACTATTTTATAAGGAAATATTATAAACAATCATTATATCAGAAAACAATTATATAACACATTTATAATGAAAAAAAACGATAATAAGAGTTAAAACAAATTATTTATGTTCAGAAATAAAATCGAAAGAAATGCTATCCTCACAATTCATTTTGTTTTTATTTCTTGTTTTCATAATATCAATCGACACGTCCTTAATCTTGAATATTTTTAAAACACTTCTTTTAGATTTAACTTCTTTTGACACTTATATATAATATATATATAATAACGTAAGTATATATAGTATTATATAAATATATATAATATTATATATATATATATATATATATATATATATTATATTATATCTATAATATATTATATTATATATACTATATATATAGTAAAGTAAGAGCCTCTAAATAGATTTTATATAAAAATCACGGATACGGCTCTAAATAAAAATTGTAAAAATCAAATAAAGAAAACAAAGAAATGACTTAGCGCCTTAGGAAAAAATAGGTTACAGGTCTCTCAAGAGGCTGGAATAATCCATAAGTTCCTTGTACTCCAACTGAACCTGCCTCTAGGCTCGATCTAGGACCATTCCTAGTTCAGGGTTATGCAAGGAACTTCGTTAGTTAACAGATTGCTATGGGTTATACTTACCCAAAAATAAATATAACATAACTAATAGGGTCTTAAACCGAGACCTACCCAATGGTATAAACGATGCTGTAAACTCTAGAGCACCTAACCAAAAAATGAGCTTAAAAATGGGCCGGTAACACCTAGATGGGTTTCGGGAACCCCATTGCTAGCTACTATTGATTTCACAGTCTTCTTGCACTACTTTGTATAAATGTGATTAAACGAAATTCGGTCATGTGGGATATAAGAAAACCCCCATCGCAATTCTCAACTTGAGAGTCTGTAACGTTTTTCCTAAAGACGTAAGTCATTCTTTTTTTTCTTTTTATGTTTGTTAACAATATTAGTCTGCTTTAATTTTATAAAATCTATCTAACGCTCTCTCGTGGAGAGATTTAAAAGTTGGGATATATTATATATCATATATAATAATAATATATATATTAATAATATAATTATTAATAATATATATATGATATATGATATATATATATACTATATATATAATATATATATATATATATATATACTGGTAATTATTGTCAAACGTTGCCTCTCAACAGAGTTTTTATAAAATCACAGTCATAGAGCTCTAAAAATAATAGTAGAACTGAAGAATAAAAAAAAAATATTCATCTTGTCGGTCTCTTTAGGAAAAAAGCTTACAAACTCTAAAGTTTAGAAAAGACCGTATAGTTGAGCAATATTTTGTTTAACGAAAGAAATTTTTTTTTTTGAAATCCAAGGATATACTCCTAAAAAAATAATAATGAAGACTAGTGAAAACGAAACATGACACCTTTTTAGGAAAAAAAGTTACAGCCTCTTAAAGTTAAAATTTCGCATAATGCCTGTTCTTATAATAAAAATTGTGGGGCTCGTTCTCGTTTAGGGACCATCCTATTCAGGTTTGATAAGATTTGGTTAATTCTACATAGATTTTCCTTGTGTATACTAACAAAACCTATCATAACCTGACTTAGAGGGCTGAAATGAGACCCCGTAACTGGATCGATCCACATATTCGAAAAGTCATGTGGTTTTAACAACTTTGGATGCTAAAACTTTGTTCCTAAAGAGAGAGACAAATAATTTTCGTTTTTTATTGCTCATTATGATTTTTGTTAGAGTCTTGCTGTGATTTTATTTAAAAATCTGTTTAGAGGCAGTTATTTGGAAATAATTACCATATATAGTATATATAGTATATATATAATTTTTGATTATTTATTATATATATATATATATATATATATAATATATATAACTAATATAAATATTTATAGTATATATATATATATATATATAATATATATATATATATATATATATATATATACCTTGATTCATTTTTTAGTTACCCAATATAAAATCTCGAGAATTATTTTCTCTGAATTCATGTTGTTAAAGAAAGTATTTTTTATGGGTAACATTAAAAAGTTAATTTTTAGAAATTATTGAAATTGCGTGTGATAAAATTGAAATATGCGAAAGGTAAAATTTAAAGACACTAAAGATTTGTTTCTAGATAATAAAATAAATTTTATTATCTCAAGTTTTTATTTTTTAATTTTACTGCATATTTTATATATATACATATTTTTTCTTTTTTTTTGGGGGGGGGGGAATATTTTGTTCGATAACTTTCTATTGACTTTATTCCTTACGACTCTTCTGTT
>JABUQX010056198.1:0-10000 GCA_015478945.1 Trachelipus rathkii | reverse complement strand
GTTTAATTCACCATCCATTGGATCTAATGCACCAAAGTTTCACGCCACTAATGCTCTTCTTGAGGCGAGTTGTTAAAACTTACACATATACTTCGCAAATATTTAAAAATGAGTCTTGATCTAAATAATAATATATCGGTATTTAATTAAATATATATATATTATATACTATATATATATATAAATTTATCTATATAATGATAATATATATATATATATATATATAAGTATTATATATATATATATATATATATATAATATAAATATATAATAATACAAAAGTGTATACATAATATAAGTCACATATAACATATGTATAGTTATAGTATAGTGTTTTTGGTTAGACATGTAGCGCTTATGCGTGTATTAAATTCCTTTTATAGTAAAAATATATAAATAATAAATTAAACCCGTTTATAAGAATGGACTTAATTAATATAAACCCTTTAGAAATGATTTCACTTAGCTATATTAATGCATATAACTGCACCAACGTGAACTGAGAGAAAGAATGAGGGTGCCCAAGCTTCTCGGTGCCGGACTGTGCGAAAAATGCCTAGATGCGTAAACCTACGGGCAAAATTCTTTGTCGTTTATGACCCGTCTGCAAACTTTCTATGAAGTAGAAAAATAGAAAATAGGAGGAAAAGCCAGATCCAAGCCTGTATGGTCTTCTAACCAGTGTTATGTTAGAACAATAAACCGAGCGTGTGAAGAAGCTACTTGGCCTAAACAATTTAGGTATCAGTCAGAATGCACGCATACTCTAACATTCTTTGCAATGGTTTTTTCCATCGACTTATATTTGCGAAGCATAATATCGATCACGATATAGTCCCCTTCGCCGAGAATGAGAAACTGGTTATTATGGGAAAAACATTTTGCTTATCTCAGGAACAAATCATGAGAAATGAACAAGAATATTGGACATGAAAAGAAGGAGTTCTAGTGAACTAAACTTCTCAAGACTCGAGAAACAAATAACAATGAAAATTATATTCATAGATTCAAGGGAATTCCTCTCTAAGAATATTCTGAAAGTAGGTTTAAAAGAATAGCTTGAACGGACAAGACGAACTCAAATGTTTAATTGCAGCATATTTAGAATGACTCTTTGGTTATTTCCAAATTCTAATGTAAAAGTAGAGAAGAAAAATAGATATATGCATGAGATAAATGTGGTTAACTCAAACGTTCTTCTAAAGAACAAGCATTGAAAATAGTTACCGTTAAATAATTTACGATCCTTTTATGCTATCTAAAAAAGAAAATAAAAATGTTTCCCTCGATTATTATGACTTTGGTTAAACATTCTGACCTAAAAGTTTTGTATTGGTCATCGGTGATTTTGTAACTTCTCCTTTGATTCTATGTTCTAGTAACGGACTAGTTAATTATTTATTTACTGGCCTAGTGACATTCCGTTTCAGATTTAAAAAGAACAAGAAAGCGTTAAAGCTTTTACGCATGCTTTTGGTCCTTTGGCTTTAGTTTCATCGTATATTACCATTCAGACACAAAGTTTCTTTAAAATCTACATTCATTTACATAACGCGATAACGAACATTTGATAATGTATTAACGACAGTTAAGTTCATATATTTCTTTCCTAAGGTTAGTATAACATTGTTAGAAAAAAACAAGTTAACTAAGAACATGTAGTATAGCAAGGCTATAAAAGGTTATTTGCAAATGTTAAATTGCGGGAGCGGGTGGATCAAGATCACATATTAATGTTTCGACCTCACATATTTCTAATACATCGTCAGTAACCCGTATATTATTAACATTTCAAAACGATGCCCTTAGTATTAGTATATAAAAGCTATCAGATGGATCATATCTTAGATTGATTATGCTTCTACTAGAAGAATTGTTAGTATATTTTTACTTTTTAACAACACTACTGTTTAATTAAAAATTATTAGTAAATATATTTAAAAATAAAAATCATCAACGAAGTGTTCATGTTATCATCTTCCTGATTAGAAATGTGCTAAGCGTTAAACAAATGTTAAAATTAATGGCAAGGTTAGTTTGTCATTTCTTGCTGTTGTTTTATTATTTTTATCTTTCTTTAAAGAAAATCTTTTCTTTTTGCATTTATTTCCACAATGGAAATTGGGAAATTGGGGCCCTCCCTCGACGATGAAACTCGTAGGTAGGTGTTGATAAAAATAATAAAATCTAATCGAAAAAAAAATTTCTTGTTTTTTTTTTTCAATTTTTTACCAGCTAAAATCAAATATTTGTCAAAATATTGACGGAAATTATACAAATGCGAAGCAAAAATGCATAATTAACTCACATTGAAAACTAAATTATTTGTCCTATAGACTAAAAAAAAATCTTGCTGCTAACCAAGTATCTTATTTACATAAAAACCGCTTAATCATTAATCTTAAATGAAATTAAAAATGAAACAATTCGAATGTTATACTGGCGGTTACCCTAAAAGTTAGCAAGCAAATTGAATACAAAGCGATATAAAATAAAATTAAGAAAATACCTTAAAGTTTATATCGTACAAACGTAATTCATATTATAGCTTTGGCTTCTTTTCATCTAATTTTCGTGGATTTTTTGTCTCTGCGCAAAACATCCAACTGCGTCGATAGATAAGGCTCACACTACTAGAGATCACTATCTCTTTACGTATGGAAAGAACTTAGCGTCTATGTTTGGTTTCTCTTCCTTCTACTTCTATATTGGTCATTGAGACTTATGATACTAGAGAACACATCTCCTTCGTATTTGCTCATAGCCGCCAAAAACTGTCAATTCTTACCTTCCATACTGAGACTTATGATACTAGAGATCACCATCTCTTTCGTACTTGCTCATTTCCAACAGAAGACTCCTAGGCCTGCTGAGACTTACGACACTAGAGACCAAAACTCTTCAATATTTGCTCATAGCCTTCCAAGATTTTAAACGTGACCCAACACAGTCGTTTATCGTGAGTACATCCTTAAAATATACCTAAAACAAAAATATGAACAAAAATATGAACAAACATGCGAATAAAAACTACTGAACTATCCGCCAACCCACTGTTAAAGTTCTCTAACATAATCAATTGTCGAAAGTACATCCTTAAAATTATGCTTAGAACAAAATATGAACAAAATATGAACAAATATGCGAATAAAAAATTACTGAACTATTCGCCAACCCAACTGTTAAAGTTCTCTAACATAATTAATTGTCGAAAGTACCTCCTTAAAATCATACTTAAAGCAAAATAAGAACAAAACTACGTGAACAAAACGATATGTTAGATTATCTACTGAGCTATTCTCCAACCCAACACGATTATCTTCCTAATCGTTCTGATTCTGATCTTGTTTCTTATCTCCGAAATACTTCTTTCGCTCTGGGACTCGACCCAGCCGTGTTGCGGGTATCATTCCTCCAAACTTCTTGAGACTTTCGATCCAAAATGCGTGACTGATAGTTAGAAAGAACTAATCGTTGGTTGAAAACTACAACAGATTACTAAAAAATAAAGCAAAATACAGCAATAAACTGATGAGAAGGTCATGTATCTTCCTTTTATACCCTAATTCTCACCGTAGGAGCATCATTTCGACATCTTAATTCCTATCGAAAGAAAAAGAAATACCTTTTAGGAAAAATGTTTGACCACTTCTCACATATGATCAACTTAAAATTTAAGACTGCTTTGCACACTTCCTCTTTCGGCACACGTAGGAGTATCTTTTCTCGATACTTAACCTACGGAAGTTCTTGGGAGGATATGACCTGAAGTCCTTAAAACTACTTAAATCAAATCATTTATAGCCCTAATGTCGTAATCCCAAACTAGAACATCCAATAGAAGTATCGCTAACTAAAATATGCAAAATCAATCCTAACCAGTAAAAAAGTCTCAATTAGGACGCTGTGGTTTGGTCTCTTCTCGTCGTTTCACTTTCTTTGGCCATTTGCCCATATGAGTGTTATGTAGTCTCCACTTACGTTCCCATTTTTTCTCCGGAGGGGTTTTCATCGTCCCTTTTTCCGATCTCCATACCTTCTCGCCTCTCAACGATTGCAAGTGCGCTTTGAAGTGCAGCAAAAACCAACAAGATTATATAACTTAGAGAAAAGTGTTACAAGGACTATGAATAATCAAAAACAAATTTCGTAATCCAAACATAGATCAGTTAGAATCAACAATTATAAAATAGATAAATATAAAGCAATTTGTATACCAATCAGAATTTGGAATCCTTTCGTAATATGTCATGGGACATGGTGTTTCCGGTCTGTGATCTTTACTCCACTATCTGGTCAACTGAGACCATGAATCCGACTCATCCCTTTACTTATCCGAGGGAGGACGGGAATCAGAATGACCCTAGTGTGAATTTTGATGTCTGTCCCTTTTTGTGTCTGTCCCGAACACCTCTGTTAGTCAGAACTTTTGAAACATGGCCCACTTTTGTAATATTATAGATAAGGAAAAATTCACGATGAGGCAAAAATCATGCAAATAATTAGTCAAAATGAAGAAATTGCAAGATACAACTAAAGATTAATAAACTTTCTTAATCCAGTCTAAGGTGCAATATTTACACAAAAATACATGTTACGAATATCATACAAGAATCCTTATACATCCAAATTTTCGCTCTTACTGACAGCTAGATTCATATGCATATATATAATATATAATATAATATAGTATATATTATATATATTATAATATATATATATAATAATAATATATATATATTATATAATATAGATTATCATATAATATATTATATATATATATATAATAATATATATAGATACTCACAATAAGTTGTTTATAGGTATTTTTCAGACTCTAAAGATGTTTTCTTAGCGATCTTTTTTGGGCTTGCAGTCTTCTCCTCTCTCCTAGTTTAAGACACTTTCAAAATCTCACGACTAAAACTTATCTTAGTACCTTCCACAAGAGGGGTGAGCAATCACTGTGAAAGTGAAATAACACATTTTTCTCTGTCAATCGGAGTTCTTCTTTGAGGGTTACTTGGGCATTCTCCCACCTCTTAGCTACTGAAGAGGTACTTCTCGCCTTTCCGCGCCTCATTTACCGACTGTCTCTTCCAAATTGAAAACTGACTGAAGCAATGGCTTCTTGGCCTATACTGAATCATTGTTTTACCCTATTTGTTTTCTAAACGCGAAATGTAACTAGTGTGCAGCTCTTCTTCCAATTTTAACTTTCTATTTCCATTATTTAAATTTCTCTCCTTCTGCCCTCTTCAATGTACCTAAACCTCCTTCTCTATAAGACGGCTTGCGGAGTCCACATCCTGTTGCCATCTTTTTAGAAGAGCTAGCTATACTAAACATACTTCCAAACCCATTTTTTAATGAATTCTTTCGTGGCTTTCCACAGAATGGAGAAATGAATATTTTCAATGACAAAAATAAGAAAATAATTCCCCTATCTCTTATAGGTTCCTGATTAGGATTTTGGGTCTCTTTGCTTTGTTAATGAATTCTTTCTTGGCTTTCCACAGAATGGAGAAATAAATATTTTCAATAACAAAAATAAGAAAATAAAATTAAAATGCTGCCTATTATTCAGGATTCTAATCCGTTACTTTTCATAAAAATAAAGAAAATGTAATATTTGACCAAAGTAAATGTCATTTTTCGCAAAAACGACATATGTTAATGATATATATATGAGTATATATATATATATATATATATATATATATATATATATATGGTTGGTTATATATGTGTATATATATATATATATATATATATATATATATAAAAGAAAAGGTGAACGCTGATAAAAATTTATAAAGAATATTACCGAAATAAATGTTATATAAAACAACAAACTTGGATTATCCATTATAAATTTTTTCCAGTCAGTGTGAATTCTACTAATTTCCTCTCTCTCTCTTTCTCCTTTAGAATTATCTGAATGGCTCGATCCTCGGCTTTTTATCAGATATCTGTCTGGAAAACCAAATTGACTTCTCCTTTTTCTAAAATAAATAAAAGATTATTAGCAAAACAGTAAACATATTCAACAAGTGCCTGTGCGCTGCGCGCACAGGTCTTAACGACATGCAACATATAGTGCATCCAGATCCGCAGATGGGGATAAACGAGGCTTCTCCTCGGCTTATACCGACATGCTTCTTCTAAGACTTATTGTGCACCATGGCGGATGGGATTACGACTATCATGAAGGCTTCAGGGCCCCTTCTAGAGGTCTCTCGGGTCGTAAGGGTTCCGCCTTACTCAACCCTTTACCTCTGGGTTTTAACTACAGAAACTCGACCCGTTTTCGCTAGACTTCCATTATTTTATCGTTGGGAAAAATGTACTTATCAATTCAAATCCTTTTTTTTCACTTTCTTATGACTCTAGAAATTTTATAAATTAAGCAAGCAAGTTTAAAATTTAGATTAAAACTGGAAGCATTCCCATATATGAAGCGCTGTGACAAGTGGATACAGTTTGTATCTAAATATATTCACATGCATACATATACATATATATATATATATATATATATATATATATATATATATATATATATATATATATATATATATATATATATATATATATATATTTTTTTTTTTTTTATATAGGTGCTTAGTGTTTTAAAACTCGTTTTTTGATCGGTCAATAATTACCCTTTTTTGAATTTATGAAAATGGATTTGTTACTTTATATTACAATTTACAAACAGATATATAAAGAAAACTAGGGAATCTTTATATCCTTATCCGGCTATTTCTTGGTGGAATGATGATTAATTTAAAACTATTCTTAAAAGATTAGAATTTACAGTTTTAAAACTCATTTACCATAGCTTCATCACTACTACTACTACTTAGGTATACATAAACATGCAAATTACACCTATACATGCAACTAGGCATACATGGATATACCCAAAACATATCTACAGACTTACATACATAGATATATATATATATATATATATATATATATAGTAGGTATATATAAAAGAGTTATATATATATGTTATATATATATATATATATATATAGTTATATATATATATAGTTGAGTTATATAGTCTATTATGAATTATATGGGCAAAATTATATGAACATCAATTCTAATTGAAATGCCCCAAATATATTTTTAATTATCTTAATTAAAATGATAAATATTCTGCTTCAATTAAAAATGAAAAAAGTGCTCAGATTCTACTTGATATCATAGTGATTATTCGTTATTAAAATTCAAATCAAATTACGTCTATAATGACTATTATAACGATAACTATTAAGCGATATTCCTTTTAAAACAATTTTTCTTTATTTACGAAGAGAAGAAAAAGGGAGATTGAAAATTCCTATTCTTTCTCTCTCAAAGTTATTCTCCTGTAAACAAAAACAGCTGTGATTCAAACGCTCTCAATGCTCTGCATGCGATTTGCTAAAATCATATAATTTTCCGTACATGCAACCTTCAAATATCAATACAAATGTGTATATATATGTACATGTACATATATATATATATATATATATATAGTATATATATAGAGTTATATATATATATATATATGAGTATATATATATATATATATATATATATAGTATATATATATATATATATATATATATATATATATATATATATATATATTTTTAAATTATGATTACCTAAATCAAAATGTAATTTTCGAAATATTAGTGCCAAATGTTTAATTGATTGGTTGTTTGATTTAATTATTTTTTATTAATTAAAAAAAAATAAAATCAATTAAAATGATAATTAGGCAAAAGCAGTTTCTTTTCTGCAATTAATTAATTACGTATCACAATAACTTTTCCAATCAATTCTCATTTGCTAAAAAAAATAAAAAAAAATGAGAGAAAGAAGAAATTCTTAGTGAGACTTATTTGTCCTTGACTCTACGAGAACAAACGGTTTGGCCAGTTTGGCACGTTCTCAAACTCTCACCCTTTTACGTATGCTCCGATGTGTGGATTTTATACCGTCATGTGCGTTCCTTTACGCACACCATATATATATATAATAGTATTTATATATATATATATACAAACATATATACCAATAGATTTATAAATTTAAAATTATAAGATGAAGTTATTAAAATATTTATCAGCAAAAATATTTTTTTTTTTTTAAATTGTTAAGGTAATTTAAGATTTGTTAGATTAAACTTTTTTTCTTTAAAAAAAATAAAAACTTTACCGATTTTGTTGGGGGAAGGATTTTTTCTCTGTCTTTACCTGCCGCTATTGCTCTCGCTTGCTTCTAGACTCCGTGGCGTCGGTGACGGGAAATCGGTTTGTGTTCAAGCGTATGTTGCGCGCGCGGTGGTATTTGTATGTGCGATCTTGCGTTCTTCCGCTTATGCTTTGTCTGTACACAACCTTCCTGTACAAATAGCCTACGTGTGTGTGCACAAGTATAGTATATATAAGGTTATATATATAGCATATATATATATATATATATATATATATATATATATATATATATATATATATATATATATATATATATATATATATTTGTTTATATTTTACACACACAAATACAAAATTAAAAGAGTTATTACAGAAATAAAGATTAGCCTATCTAACACTTCTATAAATTTCCCTCCCTTTTCACACACAAACAGACAAACCAACCCTCTTATTTAAAAGTACTTAATATTAAAATTAATTATTTTTTAATCAATTTTTGTATTAATTTTTAATTAGTTTTATATTTTAATTTTACTTAATTACACAATATTTTTTAAAATTTAAAATTTTACGTTCCTTTATTGAACTTATCTTTTTGCTTTTGATTCTGGCTACTGCCAAAATCAAATTTCTGTGGGAGGCCTTTTCCTCTCTGCGTTTTTTGACTGTTGCCGAAACTGGTTTTGGGTGCTGAGATGATGAGGAGACACGATCCTGGGGTTTTGTGGACAGGGGAGTTTAGTTAATTAACACGCCTAATCTATGCATAAATTATGTACTGCTATTGACTTTTTTAATTTATAACTGATTACTTAATTAACCTCTATACCCTTTCAAAAATTGTTTTTTCTTATCCAATTACTACTTCCTAATCCGACCACGTATTTTATCCAATTTTGCCACTTCGACGGCAATTCCGTTTTTTCTGCCACTTCGACGGCAATTCCGTTTCTTCTTTATTCACTTACTTTATTCTGGTTTCAAGGTCGCCAGTGTCGCTTGGGCTCATTTGGGGCGTTCCCTCTTTATTTGTTTCTCTTGTGTGATTTTATTCCAACGAATTTCTGCAACAATTTCCGTTATGTTGCTTTCCTCCTTATTCGCTTATTACTCTGTTTTGGTTCTGAATCCACTACGATGAATATTATTATAGCGTAACCTGAAGACTCTCTCTTCTTACGACTTACACCAGCGATTGCAATGAAGCTAATGGGTTCTACATACAAGGGTGGAATTCATCGGCAGCCTGGCCGCTTAAAGCAATTAGATGTCAGAGACCTATCTATAAACCAACATCAGAAATAAATAAATACCCGATCGACTACAAGGGAGGATTCTCGCCTCCTAATATTCTTAGTTATATAAAGGCTTTCACTTTATTGCATTAAAGATTGAGGAGGATTTCACTCCTAATTTGTAAATGAATAAATAATCTCCTTTGAAGACAACAGAGGGTAAAGAGGGATGAATCAGAAGCATATAAAACAATCTATATTAGAAATGTCACAGTACAATTTATTCATAGAAAAATAATGGCAATTAAACTAAACAAAACCCATTCACTCCTAACCCCACATTCCTATCATCCATCCATATCGTAGATAATATATGTAACACAGATTCCATAAAATGCAACGTGAAAAAAAGACCTAAAATAATACAATAATAAAAACATCCTATCTAGTTACTGCATATCATTATTTTAATAATTATTATTATTATTATTATTATTGTTATTATTTATTATTATTATTATAAGCCATTATCATTTGAAA
>JABUQX010056197.1:22500-33168 GCA_015478945.1 Trachelipus rathkii | reverse complement strand
ATCAGCAACAGGTAAAAACGTATTATCTAACAAAATCCTTAAAAAAAAGACCAATCTATTTCAATAAGCATCCAGCATCTCTGAACTATGAATTGAACACTATCTTCATCCAAAGTGTCACTCGTTTCGAGTATAACATCATTTGAACTATGAATAAACGTAGACATTAGCAAAATTGTAGGGTAAACCTAACATTACTCAACAAAATCTTAACCTAGGCTCACGTTTCTAACACTTCATCGTCAGTTAACACAGTACTATCCTACAAAACTCATCATTTCTCTAACAAATCAGTGTTAATTTCACATAGTCATAGTAATATTTAACATAACGTACCTAACTTACGAATAAACAAGTTTCATTAACCAAGAGTATCTACAGCAAACACATCACATCGCGAGAGAAAACCCAATGGATGCGCCCCTTGAAAGGTTGTGAATCCCGAGAGGGGGGATCACCCCGAAAGGGTGTAAGCGGGTTTTGGGCCTCAGCATTATATTCCTAAGGGCCAGAAGAGAATGACTGGAAATATGGATTAGCCTGAAGTGATTTATTGAAGAAATGAAATAGTCTGAATAATCTACGCAAGAAGTGGTTAGACAATATTTTGTGAGAAGAGAGAGAGAGAGAGAGAGAGAGAGAGAGAGAGAGAGAGAGAGAGAGAGAGAGGAGAGAGAGAGAGAGGAGAGAGAGAGAGAGAGAGAGAGAGAGAGAGAGAGAAGAGAACTTTTGTTTCAAGGTAGCTGCCAACACTTGAAAGGAAAAGAAATGCTGATTCGGGATTTTTTTATTGTGTGTGTGTGTAAAAAATGTTAAAATTTTAAACTTTAATTTTATTTCATTTGTAACTGGGATCGAGGAGTTCAAAACTTTAAAAATCCTTTCTTTTAGCAATTCGAAAAAACAAATAATTAAAAAATTTGATTAAACACAGAAAATAAAAAATTCATAATGAAGAAATTAAATAATAATGGCTTGCTAGTTGTGAGCTGCGTCTTTCAAGACAATGTTTAGTTTTCTTCCCATCAAGGGCTACATTTGTATATTGTACAGGTGTTGAGTGCAAATAATGTTAAAATTAATAGTGATAGTGATAATAATGAATAATGATAATAATGTTAAAAAATAGAGAATAATTGGTGAAAAATTTAAAAATTACAGTCTAATATTAGTGTATAGCGCTAATAATATTAATTATTAAGGGAATTAGTGGTGAATAATTAAAAACAGCTGAAAACACTGTATAGCGTAATAATATTAATCAAAAAGTATATAGCATAATAATAATATTAATATTAAAATATAGTAAATAGTAGAGATTATTAGTGAACTATAATGTATTTTGTTAAATATAGTGTTTGGCATAATATTAATAATGATAATGATAGTAATAATTGTTTATGTATGTATATTTATATGTTTTTTATGTGTATGTATGTATGTATTTGTACATGTATATATGTATTTCTTTTTTTAACATTTTATATTTATTTATTTAAAAAGCACCCAATAGCTCAGTGTTAGAGCACTCAACAAACAAAGTGAGGGTCCCAGGTTTGCAACTGGTTGGGTGGGAGAATGATGAGCGATTTCTTCTTCCTCTTGGCTTTTGCGTTTCTTCCTGCTCGGACTTTAGTCGAGTACACCCCCTCCTAGATTAGGGCTCTGCCCGTGAGCGGTGGTGTTTATCGGTAAAAAAAAATTCTGTTAAGAATGAACTCATCTTTCAAACTTTTGCTTATAACTCCACTCTTGACGAATCTGAAGCAATTCCTCCCTTTTCACACCCTTCCAGCACCTTTACTCCTAACACCGAAATTTCTTTGAAAGATGTTTTTCAGCTCTCTCTCTGAACTTAACTCTAAGAGGGCGAATGGTCCTGAAGGTATTACCCCTGTGGTTCTTAAAGCTTATGCTTCTGATCTTGCTCCCTGCCTTGGTAAACTGTTTCTCTTTTCTCTTTTGTCATTCCATTTCATCATTCTCTTGTTCCTTGGAAAGTTGCGCTCATTCAGCCTAAATCATTCCTTAATATCCTCCTATTGCTTTAACCTTCGTGTTTTCCAAAGTTTTCGAATCTATTCTGAATAAAAAGATTTGGAATATCTTAATTCTTCCAATCTAATTTCTGATCTTCAGTATGTCATTCGTAAGAAAAGCTTTACTGATGATCTTCTTTTCACTTCTCACTGACTCTTGGTACTCCGCTATCTGGCATTTCTGGAAAAATTTTCCTTAGATATAGACAGTGGCGGCTCGTCCATAGGCACTGCGGAACTGCAGCCCCCCCTCCCCCCAAAAAAAATTTCAGAACTATGCCACAACTACTAAACAGCAATTGTTATTTCCTTGTAACTTTCTCTCTCTATAATATATAATATATAATAGATATTAAATAGATATATATATATATAATATATATATATATATATAGTATATAGATATATTATATATATATATAATATATATATATATACTATATTATATATATATCCGTATATATATAATTTTTGTCGCAACAATTACTTCATAGAAAATAATAAGAACATTTAAAAAATATGTTGGTCCGAAAATCTCACTATTACTGTATAATTTCTACTTGTTCGTGGCAATCGGCGAGAGATGTCTGCGCAGCGATAGCTTATAAATTACGTTGGAACAAAATTGAATTTTGTTCCTGTCTGATTTTGTTCCTTTAACGTCACATTTATTATCTCTTATTGTCGATCATTAATTTGATCGTTTTTCAAAACATTCACTCAACTTAGTTATAGTCATTAGAACTAGCGCATTTTAAACGGTCTTGATTATATACTTAGTTTCTTAAAAAATGTCTTAATTCTTTGATCAGTTAGATAATGATAGGATTAATATAATATAGAGTGTGAAGTATATAGCAAACGTTTTCATAGCTCTCAGATAAGTTATTCTTAGGATGGTAGATAAATATTATTATTAATCTATTTTGTATAAATTCTCTGAAAATAATGATTTTCTTTGAGGTTATTTTACTTAAAAATTAATTAAAATAAGTTAAATTAATAAGTTTTCTATTTACAAAACTCATATCAAAGAACATTTGAAATTAGTTTTTAAATCTTAAAATTTGTAACTCTAGGAGTAGGTTTTCCTTTTGAATCATTGGATATGCCCTAATAGTTGCAAATACCTCTTGTAGAGGTGTTGTTTTAGCCTGCTATCAAATTAGCTTTTGAAGAGCAGTTTGGCAAGCCACCAATTGCCATGAGTTGAGAAGAATTAAATAGTATTCACTAACAAATTATACTAATAACTGAATATAAAATACTCAAATATAACTTCCTCATTTATAGCTGCTCCCTGATAAAGTGTTTTAGCATAAGTAAATAAGATTATTCCCATTAACTCGATTGTTTCATATTCTGATTTATTTGAATAAATCATTATAATTCTCTATATTATATATTTTATCCTAATATTATTATTCACATTTTAAACTGCGTTTAACTTACTCTCATAGACTGCTATCTGATTGTGATAAAGTAATTTCTATCATGCTCATGGAGCATATCGCAGTTGAAAGATATGCTAGCCGAGAATTATTAAATATTTTCTGATTTAGATTTATATAAATAATTAATGCAATATCCTTAACGTATTTCGTTTAGATAATAGATTAGCTATATGAGAATATAATATATGTCACTTTATATACTCTCGCGTGTTAGATGTGACCACTAAGGAATATTGTCCCTAGTGCCGTACTAGTAATACACAAGTCACTTATTTTATAAATTAAATTTTCCTCCTATAGTAGTCATTCGTATACAGTATGTCAATACATTCTAAAGTAGTAAGCTTGTGTGTTGTAAATTTGCACTTTATTTCACACGATGTTTCGTGATGAGTGTTTTTTTTTTCTCATAATGTAGAATTTTTTCCTTTCTTTTATTTCTTGTTGTGAGAATAGTAGTTATTACTATGTATGTATATAGTAAATTGTGTCGTCGTTTTATCTATGAAATTAAAATACGTTTTCGTTGTAGTAGTACTTCAGCTTACAATGGGATAATTAATTACTTAGTTATTCAAATGGATCGAGCGATTACCGAATCCGTCGTTAACGCATGGTGTGTAGTCCCTCTCACTCAATAACAGTGTTTCTATAGAAATGAAATTTTACAATATTACATTATGCTCGAGTAAGTGTAAATAATATACAATAGACGCAACTCCTAGCATATCCAGCTATCTCTACGCTGCTAAATAATTAACAATAAATATATGATAGTTTTCGTAGGTTCTTAATTGAGAATGTATTTTTTCAATAGTTTATAAATGCAGGATTTGGCTACAAGCATAAGTAAATATGCATATGTGTTGTGAGATTAAATTAATGCGGATCTCTATTTTGTGTCCCGTGTCTTCATATTTGCGATGTCGCATGTATTACATGCGTATTAATTATGGTTAAATTACAAATATATAATAAAATTAAAGAAAAATTGAACATTGAGGGCTGATTGTCAAAATAGAGTCTATAAGTTAGTCAATGTCGGTTTCATATGTATCGTTGTTGTAAGTGCTATAAGACTTTAAAAAACAGCGTTAGTGACGGGATTTTATTAGGACTTTCTACATATTTAGGCAGAGCAATCATGTATCATGCACGCGTTGATAAAAATAAAGAGAAAATATCTCAACACACATCATAATAAAATCTCCATTACATTATCTTTCATTTTGACATGGACATTGATTTAGAGCTCTGTCTCTTAACTGTTGTATGTTATCTCGCTAAAAGAGTGAATGTCGATCAAATCTCTATCAGCACTTATACGAACGGCGTTAATGTAACTTATCTATCAAAATTTGATAAGCATTATGAGATATTCATATATAAACTATACTAATAAAATTCTTCTTATAAAGAATGTCAAGACTATTCACAACGGAGTGGTGGTGTGAGAGGGTGTGTTGTTCGTGGATATAGGACTCCTTTAAAAGTTTTTATTATTTCTTTAAGTCTGTGGACTTTTGTCCCAAAATTCTGTATCGAAATTGTTGAAGGCTTGTAAAAATATGATAAGTTAACCCTTTGCGAATACGTGCGATGAAAGATAGGTACCACCCAAAGAGAAAGAACATTAGAAAAACTTTCTTATCTGATTGTTGCAGTATATGACAGATGATACAATTTACGTTTCAGAAACATACAGTATGGTTCTTGTTCTTAGGTATGGTGCGGATGTGTTAATGAAGAAAGTATTGAACGTTTTGGGGTATTTTTGTACTCCGATGCACAGATGGCAAATGGATATCAAAATGCATTGTTAGATCAGCTTGAAAAAATCCCTTGACAGGAAATCTCAAAAGCCTATCCGCTCAAACGTTTATGTGCAAAAATGTGATGAAAGGCAAAAAAGGAGGAGTTCAGGCTAAAATACAAAATATTTACCCGCACGCACATTTTATTCATTGCTACGCCCACCAGCTAAATTTGATAATGGGAAATGCAGCAAGCACCACTCGATCTTCAAGAATTTTTTTCTCCAACCTTTCTGCAATACCAACTTTTTTCTCGAGATCCCCTCAGCGTCTCTCATTTCTAAATAAGCACACGACGCGTATACCTCGTCCCTCGCAAACAAGATGGAACTTCAACATACGAACTGTAAATACTGTTTATAGTAATATCGAACCTCTTAAGAAATGTATGGAAGAAATTCAGTCTACTGTAAATTCTCATGCAACAATATCAGAAGCGTCAGGAATTTTGCATATATTGAACAGCGAAAATTTTATATTCTGGCTAGAATTCTTTCAACAGCTGATGCCGCATGTAGAAATACTTTACAATCAGATGCAGTCTCGAGAAGTTAACGCAGTTAAAATGAGTGAAAATATTGGAAAATTTAAAGATATGATTTCAAAAATCAGAGAATCAAAGTATTGTGAAAATTCCTCTGAAACACTTTCGAGGGAGGCAAAGGAAGTGTGTGATTATATATGCGTTGATATTGTTGAGCGTTATTCTTTCACAAGGCAATTGTTAGCTGCCAAACTGCTCAACAAAGCAAATTTTGATAGCTACGCTAAAACAACACCTCTACAAGAGGTATTTGCAACTATTAGGGCATATCCAATGATTCAAAAGGAAAACCTACTCCTAGAGTTACAAGTGTTTTATAGTAGGTCAGATCTACACAACTATAACAAATTAACTGATCTATTACTTTTCATTTTAAGAAATAACCTTCAAGAAACTTTTCGAGAACTTACAAAACTGATTAATATTATTCTAACCATCCCTATGACTACTTCGGAGCCCGAACGTTGCTTCTCAACTCTCAAAAGAATTAAGACATTTTTAAGAAACAACATTAATCAAGACCGTTTAAATGCTTAGCAATGATTTCCATTGAGAAACATTTTATTAGTAAGGCACAAAATCTGAATGAAAAAGTAATTGATATGTTCGTTAAAATCAAACACAGAAGAATGGATTTTACTTTGAAAGAAATTATTTAATGTAATCCTTTAGTAATAGTTTTGTCGACTTTTGTTACAGTTTGCTGGAAAGTTATACTATATATATATATATATATATATATATATATATATATATATATATATATATATATATATATTATATATATAATATATATATATATATATATAACATATATAATAAAATATATATATATTATTATATATATAATAGATATAATATATATATATATTATATATTATATATTATATATATATATATATACTATATATAGATATATATTATATATATATATATATATATATATATATATATTATATATATAGTTATATATATTATAATAATATATATATATAATATATGATATATAATATTATATATATAAGCAGCACCCCCTTGCTACAAGAACCACGAGCCGCCACTGGGGATAGACCTATCAAAAGCATTCGATAGAGTCTGGCACAATGTTTTGATTTCTAAACTTCTATAGCAGCAGCTGTTGTAGATGGTCACCGTTCACCCGTTAGATCTTTTAATAGTGGTGTTCATGGGCGGTACGCAGTGGGGGCAGGGAAAGGGGAGCAGGGGGGGGGGAACTTGCCAACACTAAATCTTGACGAAAGAAAAATGAACCTCATATGTTCTCCAGATGGCGTTTTTAAGAGTTTATTAGAAGAAAAACTGAAAAAGATATATCAATCGATAGATAATGAAGTAAAGAAATAAATATGAAAGTGAAAAGTAAAAATATAAAGTAATAACATTAATACTAATTATTAATCAGTACCGAAAATGAATTGTAGTATTGAAATGGTTAGTAATTAGTAATTACTGAGTAACTTGTACTTCTGGAAAGGTTTATGTGCCTTTATTCCCATCGTTCTTTTGTTAACTTATCGTACATTCTAGAATTTTATTCTTGATGTTTTAAGAATATACTAGAAATATTCTTGAATATAAATGTCTATGGTATTACAGTTTTTCTAAAGAGTTTTAACGTGTTTTCGTTTTCATATAGGCTACTTATATAATTATATATAACTTGAACCACAGTTCGTCGGTGACATGTATACATACGGAAATTTTTCGTCAAAAAATGCAAGTTTTTTTCATTTTATTTCTTTTGGGATCATTTTTACCTTATCAACTATTTATTCTCTTTCTGTTGGATTATTAAATATTACAAAAAATGGAATAAGTTAAGGAAAACTTAAAATTTTTGAAGTTCATAAGAGAATATTATTAAGAGATTACGATACATTAAGACCGTTTTCGTGTTTGTCATTTGGGCTTACCCTCGATAAGAAATGCTTACCCAGTTTTAGCACGAATTTCGTGCATAAACGACCGCGATTTCTCATAAAAGTTACTTGTGTTTACAAACAATTGGAATCAGTTGTTGTGATGGAGCACGTGATTTTGGAATAAACAGAGATAAAAAAAAATAACATGGTTTATATTACAAATAATAATTGATCAACTATTGTGATGAAGTTTATCGATTTGGAAGAGATTAGATTTAAAAGTATTTTATTGAATGAAGCCTTCATCAATTCAAACGGGTCTACCACGCCGCCATCTTGTTTGTTTACATTATTTCGTAAGAACAGTGCTAAATTTGGCAAGCACGGGAAATAATAGCAACCTACAAAAATTAAGGAAATTTCCTTTATCGTTTGTGAGCATTTTTACCATTTTCGCTCTTTGGCAAAACCGAACGCAAACTCAAGCATTTCTTACGTTTCTTAAGCACAAATAGAAAAACGAAAACGGCTTAACTAAAATTATTTTTTTTCTTACATTAAATGAGAAATAAAAAATTACGCTAATTGGAAAGTGGCAACTCACTACTCATGTAAAGAATATTGCTAAAGGGTGATGCTGATGTTTCCAGTATTTTAATATTTTTATTTTATTAAGCATTATGAGTTTTGTTTATATATATATATATATAATATATATATTATTATTACTATAATATATTATATATATTATATTATATATATATATATAATATATATATATATATTATATAATATATATATATATATATGTAATGGCGTAGCGGGGGGTGCAGGAGGCACTTTTGCCCACCCTAAATCTTGCGAAATAAAAATTATGAACCTTATATGTTTGCCAGACGACGTCTTTAAAGGTTTAGTAGCAGAAAAACTGAAAAAAATACATCAATCGATAGATTATGAAGTAGTAATTACTAATTACTACGTATTTTACTTATTTTTATCTAAAAGTTTTAATGTGTTTTCGTTTTCATATTGGCTAAAGTCAAACTAGCTTTTGCTTTTATACAGTTGGATTCTTCTGACATTATTCTGAGCATGGGCGTAGGCAGGATTTCATTTAGGGGGGGCAAAGGTTGCAGTGATATATATATATATATATATATATATATAATGATATATATATATAATATATATATATATATATATAATATATATATATATTTATAGTTATATATATATATAGATATATTATTATATTATATATATAGCAGCTTTATCAGCCGTCAAACTGCTATCGACAACTGAGAGTTCCAGAGGGAGAATACTGTCTGAAGAAGCTAGCTGAATAAAAATCAAAAAGCTATGACTTCAAATAATATGAAAAACGAAAACACATTAAAACTATAAAAAATGTATGTTTATAATACGTTAGTAATTACTCCTTCAGTATCTATCGATTGATGATATCTTTTTTTCAGTTTTTCTTACTAATAAACCCTGTATAAAGTTGGCGTCTGCAGCATCTAAGGTCAGTTTTTTATTTCGCAAGATTTAGGGGGCAAGTGCCCCCCCCTGCACCCCCCTGCCTACGCCCATGATTCTGAGCTAGAACTTTCAGTATGTCCGATAGGCATTGCGGTTGCCAAAACTATTAAATCAATCTCGAAGACGTACCGTTTGATATTCAGCTGCAGACAAAACATTAAAAAACAATTGCAGAAAATAAAAGAAAATATTATAGAAATTTTGGAAGACCATAAGTTATATATATATATATATATAATATAGATATATATAATATATATATAATATATTATATATACTATTATATATATATATATTATATATATATATTATATAATAAATATAATATTATATATATATATATATCGCTCAACCTTTGCCCCCCCTAAACGATCTGCGCTTTACGCGCATAATATATATAATTATTATTATATATATAATATATATATATATATATATATATATATATATATATATATATATATATATATATATATATATATATATATATATATATTTTTTTATATATATATATATATTTATATATCATTCTCGCCTTTACTCACCATCCATCGTTTTAGGTAGAACCTATCAAGTGTTGTTCCTCCAGAAATCCTCTCAGGCATCCCGTTCTTCGAATAGGGCTGATCTTTCCACATTTTCCATCGTTACTCCCCTCGACACAATCGCCCCTTCCGCATCATCCTTTCATCTTTTGCTCAGTCTTCCCACTGGTCTCGCTCCCATACGTTTCTAATTAAGTAATCTTCGGGGGTATCTCCAGTCCTCCATTCTCCGCACATGTACAAACCATCTCAGCTGGTTTCTCTCAATACATTCAATTATTGGGCGAACTCCTAGCTCTTCTCTTATTGCTTCACTCCTAACTCTGTCCCTCAACGTTACTCCTCTTATTAATCTCAACACTCGTATTTCCGTAGATTTAATTTTACTCTTCTGCATCGTGTTAAGTACCCAACATTCCGACCCGCACAGTAATATTGTTCTTAGGATGGTTGTATATATTGTCACTTTTAATTCTACTGGCACTCCTTTCTTTCTTCGAAAACACACACAACTCAAACCACGCTCTATTCTTAATTTCTTGGCGTTTCCTTTGTTAGAGACCTTAATTATAAGGATCATATTACTTCCCTTTCTAAACAAGCTCCCCACCCTAGTTGCCTGTTCTTTTTTGGTGGCCTTCTTATCCTTTGTATGGAGTACGTATTCATCACATATCTGGGATGGATCCAAGAACACTGTTCTCCTTGATAAGATGCAGTCAAGGGTTTTTCGACTCATTAACTCTCCTACTCTCACTAACTCTCTTCAATCTCTTTCTAGCCGTCGAACTGTTGCATCACTATCCTTATATTGTCACAATTTCAATTGACAATGACCTTATAA
>JABUQX010056197.1:10000-15000 GCA_015478945.1 Trachelipus rathkii | reverse complement strand
GTGCAATGAGTGCCAATTGGAGTGCCAAGTGGAGTGCACATAGTGCCAAGTGAGTGCCACATAGTGCCAACTGAGTGCCACTTTTTTCAAGCCTTTTCTAGCCTCCCCTGAGCCTAGAATAGCCCTAATATGGGTGTCTACCCCTAGGTAATAAGGTATGAGGAATCGATTGGTATATTTAACAAGTTGCTAGGATGCCTTCCTACTATGAGTTAGTCTTTTTCTAACACTTATACACACATTCACTATGTCACTTATACACACATTCACTATGACACTTATACACACTATGACACTTATGCACACTTACACTCGTCCATAGACACTTACATTCACCCATAGACACTTACACTCACCCATAGGCACAGGTACACTTACACTTACACTCACACAACTCGAAGCCCAATTTTGTTGCCATCATCTTGAGACTCATCTTTTGATGAAGTCATCTTGATACCACATAATATTGATGATTCATCTTGATGACTCATCTTTGTCTACCTCTAGTTCATAAGCTGACCCACAGGACGCAGCAAGCCCCTCCCCGCAAAGGATGGAGGCCCCGCACCCGCAGGTGCGTCCAGCCGCGTCCCAGCCGCCGCGTGCGCCCGCAGGCGCAATATTTCCGCGTAACCGCCGCGTGGGCGCCCGCAGGCGCCATATCCCCGCGTACCCGCCCGCCGCGTGTGCCCGCAGGCGCAATATTCCCGCACGAATGAAAAATATATATATACATACTAAAATGAGTCATCATTTTTATTCATACTTAAACATTTGGATTAAAAACATTTTTCGTGAACCTAAAAACTGTAAACTCATTTACCAACATACTTATTTTTTTACTTAATACTTTTTAATTTATAAATTTTTAAAAATTGTATGTAAGAAGAAAAAAACCAGAGTGTCTGATATATAAACATTTTATTTTACTACAACTGTACGAAATTTTATTAAAAACATTAACATTACATACCTTAAAGCAGTAAATCAGTAAATCAATAGAGGTGTTACCTAACACCTAAGGGATTAGTATGCTTTTGTTTTACTGCTTTACGCTTTAACTCAATTTTTACGCTTTAACTCATATGTTTTTACTGCTTTAACTCATTATATTTAAAATTACATACCTTAAAGCAGTAAATCAGTAAATCAATAGAGGTGTTACATAGCAACAAGGGGTTAGTATGCTTTTGTTTTACTGCTTTACTGCTTTAACTCATGTTTTACTGCTTTAACTCACATGTTTTACTGCTTTAACTCATATATTTATTAACATTACATACCTTAAAGCAGTAAATCAGTAAATCAATAGAGGTGTTACCTAAGGGATTAGCATGCTTTGTTTTACTGCTTACATGCTTTAACTCACGCTTTATGCTTTAATTTTACTGCTTTTTACTGCTTTAACTCATGTTTTACTGCTTTAACTCATGTTTTACTGCTTTAACTCATGTTTTACTGCTTTAACTCATGTTTTACTGCTTTAACTCATATATTTATTAACATTACATACCTTAAAGCAGTAAATCAGTAAATCAATAGAGATGCTACATAGCACCAAGGGGATTAGTATGCTTTTGTTTTACTGTTTTACTGCTTTAACTCATGTTTACTGCTTTAATCAATGTTTTACTGCTTTAAACTCAATATTTATTAACAAATAACATACCTTAAAGCAGTAAACAGTAAATCAATAGTGGGGGTGTGACCCTAACACCAAGGGGGATTAGTATGCTTTTGTTTTACTGCTTTACTGCTTAACTCATGTTTTACTGCTTTAACTCATGTTTTACTGCTTTAACTCATATGTTTTACTGCTTTAACTCATATGTTTTACTGCTTTAACTCATATATTTATTAACATTATGTTTTTTATTTTGTTTTAATACTTTTTATTTATTTTATTATTATTTTTATTTATTTTTATTATTTTTATTATTTTATTTTTATTTTTATTATTATACTTAGTTTTTTACTTCATGCTTATTGTTATTATTATTTTAAAACACACATACACACACACACACCACACACACACACATACACACACACACACACACACACACACACAACGAAAATTACACCTATACACACATTCACTATGACACTTATACACACATTCACTATGACACTTAACATTTACCCATAGACACTTACATTTACACTTATATCACACGCGGTAACACACACACACACACTACACTTATTACACACATTCACTTTTGACATTATTTTCAACATTCACTATGGCACCTTACATTTTACCCATAGACACTTACCATTTACACTTACACTCACACACAGATTTACTTACACTCACACAGAAATTTACTTACACTCACACACAAATTTACTTAACACACAGATTTACTTACACACAGATTTAGCTTACGACACAAAGATTTACTTACACCCACACACACATTTACCTACACACCACATACACCACACACACACACCACACACACACACCCACGCACACACGCACACTCACTTACACATATTAACGTATAATTTATTAAACATTTTATGTTTTAATTAAACACGTACATTAATATTACTCTCAAATAAAACTAAAATTATTTCAAAGTTTCTTTAAACTTCTACAATAAATCAATCATTATCTTGAACAAAGATTTATTATAACTGTTAATACTTTTGTTGTATTAAATTTTAAACTATCAAGTTAAAAAATAGACTTTTACTAAAATTTATAGATTTTAGTTAGAAAAGCATAGTGATTTACGTGACCTGTAAAGCAATAAATCAGTAAATCAGTTAAGGTCAGCCCCTAGCACCCCTCTGCACCAAGCTATGCCACGTTTTGTTCTATTGACTTACTGGTTTACATCATCTTTAGCCCATGTATTAAGTATAAACATACCAAAATAAGTTCTTCTCTGCTAACATAACATGTTTTTATAAAATCTGTTCTAAGTTCTTATTAAAAATAACAATTATTCACTTACATTTATATTATTCGCTCGATGTTAACTACAAATATTTCAAAGTTTTTTAAATAATTCGGTTTTTCTTTATTATTATTATTATTATTATCTATGTACATTGACAATCCATCACGAAAAAACACAACAACCCGCACTCCTTACAGATACGAACTGACCTCTCTCTTAAAATTGTGTTTGAAAATAACTACTTAGGCCTAAATTTAGGATAATCCTTTTTGTAGTAGCCCGGGGCGATTTAGGCCTAATTCTAGGTCCAAAATATATTTCAAAACTGAACTTTGTCTGTAAAATGTGGTTGCAATAACTACGTTAGCCTAAATGTTAGGCCTAAATTTAGGATAAGCCTTTTTGTATTCCATGCGGATTTAAGACTAATACCAGGTCAAAAGGTAATTCCAGTTATAGACAAGAATCATTTATTATTATTATATTTTAAAATATATTTCAAACTGAAACATGCTGGATCGCGTAAGACTACCTTTAATGCAGGTAAGAAAGGATAATGATTGTTCTTCTTACTTGTATGTCGAGTAATCCTATATCTCATATGAGTGACCTCGTATTGTGAGGTCGAGAATTATTATCGTCTTTTGAAATTAATTTGTTCTTTAATCTGGTATTGAGCAGGTGTGTTTATATCTATAAGACCCATTACTTAGTTTAAAATCAGAGTCATTTTAGCTGTTAGAAGCGGTGCACAAGTTTATTCTGAATTTATAAAAGGGTTTTATTGTTACTAAGTGTATATTCCATAATTTATAATATAATACTTACATGAGGAATAATTATGTAATTTCACTAAGATAGCATAATAATTACTTCACTAGAGTTTTATAGTAGATCACGTGAAGCAAAACGCTAAGAGAGCGCCCGCAAGCGCTTACCCGTGCGAAGGCCGACGGCGTTGATGAACCCCCGGCGTAATTATTCTCCGGTCGCGAAAATATTTATCTTTATGATACGCGTCTTGTAAACTTTCATTACATCATTTTGCATTTTCAAATATACCGCTTCCTATATATTTAGTCTTTGAAAAGAAACATTTGTTTTGTAGAAAACATGTTTGTTTTAGTTTATCCTAGAAGCTTAATAGATTCCTGAGGAAATAGAACAAATGACGGCTGTGACGTAGGCATGTTGCCTCTTGTGGGTCGGTATGCCTTAAGATCTTATTACTTTAAGGAATGTAAACAAGTTTTATAGCCTTAAAGTTACACCTATTATACGACGTAGAGTTAATATAGAAGTTATCCCACATTCCCTCCTTTTCAAGGTATGCTTTTACCGGTTTTATCTTCTCTATGTAATAATTATGAAAAAAAGTTGTTTACATCTAAAATATATACATAATTACTATATTAAAAGTTAAATTACACAATGTGTGTACATGCATAATAAACTTCCCCTCATTGTACAAACCGTAATTTCTCTTTATGGATTTCCAGTATTGGTATCATATTATTATACTTCAAAATTACATCGAAGTATGTAAGTTCATACCTCTTTCTATATCAGATGTTGTATGCATTCGGCAACCATCGAGAATATCTCCCTTGGTTTGTAATAAACACTGATATACCAGGACTTTAAATAACTAATGCGCTTGAACACATGTTATAAGGTTCGTAAATATACCTTGATACAGTACACAAAAACAATATATTACATACTGAAGTGGGACGGTTGAATCCAAAAAGATATCAACTCTAGAGAATTAGCCCTACCACTTTGAAAAGACGTCCTATATTTCGGCAGACACGCGCGATAGTTAATATTACGCGAGCGGGTTCATGCGTCCGGTCCGCACCGAGGTCGCGCTTTGCGGGCGCTCTTGCGTTTGGCTTCACGTGATATTCTACTTATAAATCTAGTGAATTAATTATTATCTATTCTAGTGAAATTAATAATTATTCCTCAATGTAAGTATTTATTATAAATATGATATACACTTAGTAAAAATAAAACATCTTTTAATACAAATCAGATAATCTTGTGCACCGCTTAACAGCTAAAATGACTATGATTTTAAAA
>JABUQX010056196.1:0-22500 GCA_015478945.1 Trachelipus rathkii | reverse complement strand
TATTATATATATATATAAAATATATATATACTATATATATAATTATATATATAATATATATATTATATATATATATTATAATAGTATATATATGTATATATATATATTATAAATATTATATTGTCCCAGAATGAACACGGCGCAGCTTCCATATACGGTACATGATGAAAAATAGGAGTTATTACTCTTGTTGATATACTCGTTAACGCTTGCGTTACGGAGATACAGCTCACACCAGTCAACTCAAGTTAAATATTGCGACACCGTCACACTAACGGTGCGAGGACGCATATATGGAGGTAGTGTGTGTAAAGGACAACCAACGAAATTGTACCTTTGCAATGGCTCAAGCGATAACCTATCGCATGGTCAGTTTACCAACATACAAGTGTGACATCTCTACACACGTTTCCCAGTGTTGGTGATGTGGACAGACGAAGCCATCTTCAGTAGACGTGGCACTCACAACCAGAATTAATGGTCACTTATGAGCACAGGAGAATCCTCATGCATTCAAAGAGCACCATTACCACACGAATTTTAAATGTTAATGATGTGGGCTGGGGCATTACTAGTCACAATCTCCTTCGGTCCCTATTTTCTATCTGATAGACTAAACGGCCAGAACTACCTTCAATTTCTTCGTAATGGATTGTTGGTACTCCCTGAGGATGCTATTTCCGAGTTAAATCTACGTCACATGTGGTTTCAGTTGGATGACTTCCCAGTTCACTTTGCAAGAGACACACGCACCTGGATTAATTACTAACTACCCTTTACGATACCTAGATCGGGGAGGCACTGTTGCCTGGCCTCTACGTTCTCCAGACGTCACACCGTTGAACTTTCTTACCTGGGGCACCATCAAAGGTGTTGTATACGCCACCCCAGCCAATGAAGTTCGGGAACTGCAGGATAGAATCAGGCCAAGCGTGGCAGGCATAACAGCAGACATGGAATGCGCCGTTAGCGCGACAATGTCCCGTTTAGCGGACGGTGCCGTGCATGCCAATACAGGGTTGGAGGGAGCACTTTGAAACACCCTTCTGTAACCTATATTCTGCCTGTATTTATAATGTCCTGAAAATAAAGCATATTCAATTTTCTTGTTGTTTTAGGAGAAATCCTGTGTCGGCTTACTGTATTTTCCCACCCTCTTAGGTTGCTCCAATCACTAATATCGAAGTGTTACCGAGTATACATGTAAAGAGTATAATGCTCCTATTTCTCCGATCAATGTACTCGATAGTTTAAGAGTGCGCGCCAATTTTCATTCTGGACACCCCTATATATATATATATATTTATATATATATATATATATATATATATATTATACGTAAGTATAATATAATATATATATATTAATATATATTATATATATATATTATCTATACAGATAGATTTTTACATCTACTTACTCTGTTAGACCAGGGGCAATTTCGAAAAGTAATAAATAAACTAAAAGGTTTTACAAATTTCGTTAGCTTCACCATACGTGTCTGATTTAAAGGATTTCACATTGGTGACCCTAAACAAAGGTCATGTTGTTTAAACATTGCAATAAGCCCTCAAGGAAAGCGCACATTATTGCTTAGTTGTCATAAAACCAAAAATCTGCGTCACCTCAGTTTAGATTATTTTTAGAACTCTAAGTATACTTGTATCTTTACTTGCATATACTATGTATATTTGATGTGAAAAGGTTTGTTTATGCACGGAACATGCGATTTAGTCACCATATTAAAATATGTATCCATAGGACATTTGTGAGAATAAGAAAAATTTACGGATGACCTTAAAATGGTTAGCATGACAAATGCTCAAACAAATCGAGTCAGTTCCTTTTTGCAATTCACAAAAGTTGGCACAAACAGAAGGAAAGTCAGTTAGATGTCTCACACAAAGACTTATAAGTGCTTGGAAAGTTACAAATTGGTATCCTTGAAAACTTGATAACTCTACAGGAATCAATGTTGGGAATTTGCAGGCTAATATATTTTCTGCCTACCTTTGGAAGAGAAGACAAAACTTTCTGCATGTCGATAACTGTTTAGCCTGTACATCAGGTAAATAAGGTAAACCGACTTATGTTCCCAAACGACATAAAATGAAACGCATATATTTTTAGTTTGTTCTAGATACATTTAATCTTTATGCGAAACTGGTTAAACAATTCTTAATGAGCTTTCCTTCTAGAATTATACAAATCCTGTTAAAGATGGTCAAATAGTTTTAAAACTTTTCAGAATCTAAGCATTGCGACTATTAATACAATTCCGCTCGAGAACACCCTCAGATGCAATCATGATATATCACAGAGTGTGGTCGAACTCTTTTATCTCTGCCATTAACAGCTGTAAATGCCAGTAATAAGTTATTGCACCCTCCAAATATGATTGAAACGAACGACCCACATAAAATCTCGTCCATAGAGCATTATGCAATCTATATCACAACTCGTTCTAGTAAACATAGCTCCCCAATGCATTCTGGGCGCTTTGATCGCTTCCTTTCTACTGAATGTAAAATTTCAGAACTCGGGAATTGCATTAGTTGATCTTATAGTTTGTCCACAAAGGTTAAAAGACATTAACTTCTGCTATTTATTTGTATAGGGTTAGCCAAGGATTGCTTTTACAAATTCTCGTGTTATTTGAAGGTAGATTTTAAATGGCGGCGAATTATTCGTTGAGTCTGATGAAATTAAAATGTTAGATATCATTTTTTACTTAAACTAAAAAAATCTTCTACCACACATTATTATTATCTATCTACTTTCATGAAGATTTATATGTACATATATTTATATGCATAGTGCTTCAAAACTAATAAAAATGCTCAGTACAGTGGGGCTGAATCAGTGACAAAGGGTAAGAGCCTGAAGAATAAAAGAAAATTGATAAACCAGCTAATTTGTATTCTAATAATTAAAAGGACAAAGTTACCCTCTTAGAATAGGGAAATGAGCCTTTTAATTAAAAATAAAATAAACACACAAACGTTTATCAGTTTTCTCTTTTAATCTTGGGAATATACATAACAACTCGATCAGACACCTTGGTTAAAAGCCGCTGTCCCGCTGTGAATATTTTTAAATCATTCTTGCTTCCCGAGGTTCATAATTTGAAAGCACTTATTGCTTTGACATTCAGGCTACAGACAGACAATGCATTTCAGGAATGGAAAATTTCTTGTTCCCTTAAACATTTTTGTAACTTTTTCCATTCAAAATCGTTCTAGATTTATTCGATAATTAAAGCTCTCTTACACTGATCGAAAGTGGGCCGGACTGTTCGGTTCTCCTACTTACAAAAATTTTCTGGTCTGTTGCACAAAATATTACTAATAATTTTTGCAAATCAGTTTTTTCTCCTCTTATATACTCTGTAGAATCACCAATTAACATTCTTGAATCATCTGAAAACTCATTCCCTTCTTTCATATAGTCAGTATAGCTATCGACGATCCAGGTTATCTCATGATACGCTTTCCTATAATATCAATTTATATTATCCTGCCCTTAAAAAAATCTAAAGTAGCGAGTGGTTCTTGTCATATCCAAAGCGTTTGAAAGGGTGTTGGTTTCGGCTTTGCTCTCTAAGCAGCATTTGTTTGGGTTTCCTACTTTATTTCACCCTTATCTAGTTCTTTTTTTTTAAATATTCCATATCGCTAATTGCCTATAGGGACGACATCTTTCTTCACAATTAATATTGATGTTCCTCGGTTGTGTTTTCTCTTATCTTATTCTTACTTTTTATTAACGGCCTTCTCAACTGACTTGTAACTCTATCCATGTCTTTGCTGACGGCTAGCTCTATTCTTCATTTCTTTTAAAATATATTCTCTTTTGCATATCTATTTCGAGCTATCTCTCGAATTTAATTTTTGAATTCTCTGATCTTAATTGTTAATTTGAATCGGAATTACGGTGACGACACCTTAAACCTTAAGCTCGTAAAATTCAGCTCATTTAAAGCTCAACTTCTGCAAATCTCTCCATCAAAAATTATCTCCTAATTTTACTATCTCTTTCAACGGTTCTATCGCTTCCTTTTTGAAAAATGAAAAACCTTCTTGGTTTCAACAAAAACAAAATTTCTTGGAAACCTCACATCACAATGGCTGCTTGGGTGACTACAACGAAGGTGGGAATGTTGTTCCTGCTGTGAGTCTTTTCTTTTTTCTCCCCACATTTACTTCTTCCTTAAGTATACGTCTATATATAATCGAGTTTTGATTTTATTTACTCATGTAGTTTTAATTCCTGATCCTTCCCCATACCATGAAATCTAAATTTCCTCAATAGCTTTCAGACATTTAATGAACTAACCTTATAGGTTGGTGGTACTTGGATTATATTATTGATTTATATAAGTATAGTGTACTAACATATGAAAACATGAATTATATCGGTTTGTCACAACCGGTTACACAAAGCGAAATCGAGTTATTAATATTAAATTTTTTTTTTAAATTACTAGAATAAGTATGATCATATCCCTAATACTATATTAATAATTCTTTTCTTAATATTAGTGGATTAATATAATATAACAAACAGGTTTACATTGGTTTTAATGTACTATAAATGCAAAGAAGTAACCTATATAAGGTTGATTATAAGAATTATTTTAGGGTACTAGACCATACAGGACGTGGGTAAATATTTGACAGATTTGCATAGATATTGAGGGAGGGTTTAGCGAAAAATTTTATGTCATTTGTAGCTTATCTACCTATTAATGGGGATCGTTTCTATATCTATCAATTGTCATTGATGCACCATTGATCCACACCATTCACCTTTTCCTCGACAAAATAGGTGTCTCTATTTACCTGTAGTTCTCAATACCTATGTGATTATCGTTCACTGAATTCGGTCTTACAAAAAAGACTCAAAATATATACTCATAAAAACTAATTAAGTAAGTGAGTATAGAAATATAATATTTAATTACCCCTACCTTATTACCTTTTATCATGAGCGAAAAGTACTCTTCTATCTTCCTTTTGTATTTCATTGAGGCAAAACCCATTCTTTCTGTTTTCTACTCTTATTATATTATATAGATAGTATCCATAATTTTATAATTACTTTGACCTTCTTAATAATGCCGTATATTATGTAATATTATATAATATATATATATATATATATATATATATAAATATATATATAAATATATATATTATTAATAATGCATATTAGTGGAATTAGTATATATGATAAGGGGTCTTGGAGAATTAATATTCATTGATAATAGATATAAACCGTCTAGATTTATAAGATAATAGGAGAAATAGTAAATAAAAACAATAATAAAAGCGATTTTATAAATATACATAATACATATATATACAAGTATATATATATATTAGTCACATTAGAATTAGATAATGAATATGAACTAATTTTCATTAGCTTTAATTAGTATAGATATATAAGTACAATAGCGGGAAAAGTAGTGACGAATAGGAGTAAATATATGTATAGATAGGGAGAAAATAAAGGATTAAATAGATGAAGTGGAATGGAGATTATATCAGTTGGGGAGGGTGGAGGAAACAAATAATTAGGAGTTACAGGTAGAAGGGTCCACAGTAGTAGTACTGTATCGGACGATAGCGTTATGTTTCAATGCATTTTATTGAAATGATAAGTAGAGTGTTTGGAAGAGAGTATGAAGTATATTGATATTAATAGAATAAGGAATATATATAATACCGACTTACGTGGGTACGCATTTAAGCATTACATGTATTAAAAGAAAGGCAAGTTTAGGACCAGGTTACCAGATAAGAAGATAGATTAGATAGATATGATAGATAGCAGAAAGGCAAGAACTTTAGGGAGGTAGAGGAAATGTTGGAAGAGGGGTAGGGTGAAACGGGTAGATAGGAAGATAGGAAAATAGAGACTGTGCAGAATGAGAGCAAATAAAAATAAGTAGGAGAGTTATGGATAGCGGGAATTGTATGGAGAAGTAGTAGAGATGAGGGAGGGAAGTGTAAAGAAGATGAGAAGAAGTAGGGTGCAGAGAGTGTGAGGGGGAGGGTGAGAAAGACAGGGACAGGGGATCAGAAGAGACGCAGTACCGCGTCACGTGTAAATAGGCTTAGCTTGGAAGTGAGATGAATCAGGTAGAATGTATCACAATTTGTAGAGAGTAAGTGCCCGAAATACTGGGAGGATGGTGAGATGATAATGTGTACGAGGAAACGAATTTTGGGAAGTGTTTAGGGTGGTGGAGAGGTACGGGGGGTGATTTGAGAGAGAAACTTATAGAAACTGTTTTCGGTCGAAAAAGATGAGAGATTATGGGATATTTAGAGGATGAATTAAACGGTGACAAAATAATTAGGTGGGTAGAGAGGATGTAAGGTAGAGAAGTTGGAGATTATCATTGATGATTGAACAGATCAGAGAAATGTGGAACAGTATTGTGTACCACGATTGAGTGAAGTATTTACAGAGCTAGGGAGAATGGACTATTACGGAAGTGGAGCGAGGAGAGAGGCGAGATTAAATACTCATAAAGGAAACACATGAGAGAGTGTTATGAAGTTACTCAAATATACTTTATAAAAAAACGGGTCATCTATATAAAGCTGAAAAAGATAATTGATAGTATAAGCTGTACCTTGGTTGTTAACCTCTGGTGTGATGGGTGCGACTTTGACATTTTGGAGTATTGTGATTGTGTTGGAATATCGGTATTGGAGCATTGTAATTCGATTAAGCCGAGTGGAGGAGAGAGAATATCACCATTCGAGGACCTGTGAGAAAGCGAAGGTGGTTGATGGGCACGTTATTGTCAGTTAAAGAGACGGTGAGTGAAATGGATAGCATGCGAAGAAAACAAAGTGGATTGTATTGGGAGTTTGGGGTTGTGGTGTGGTGCCTCGTGTTTGAAGTCAGGGTAGAGTGTCGGCGGAGTACTGGAGAAGTGGGTAGTGGGGGACCAGTATTTGGTGGTAAGGAGTGTCGCGGATTGAGAGAGTGATATTGGGCTGGGCGTTAGTTAGATTAGTAGGGATGGTGTAAACGAGTGGAAAGCTGAAAACGGCGTCGGAAAATGACAGAAAGAGAAGAAGAAGAAGGGGCCGAGGTGGAAGGATTGGGTGAAAAGAGCCCTGAGAAGATATGGACTTGCCCGCGATACATCAGTCCAATGGAGGGATGGTGTACTTCTGCATGAAAGGAACTGTGTGGAAACTCCGGAGAACTAAGAGACATAAGGAACATCGCATGAGTAGTGGAACTTTCCTGAGGAAGACGTAAGACGAAGACGTAAGACCATTAAGTAATATTGATATATATTATAGGTATGGGATATTAATATATAAGGGTGTAGTAGGATATGTGGTATTAATAGTATATGTTAAGTATAGTATAATTCTGCTATGATTTTTTCATTCTGAGTGCATGTGGTTGTCGAGAAATGGGGCTTAAGGGTTTTTGTTGCACTAGATATATATATTTGGTTAGTAGAATTTTAGATATAGGATCTCGACAATTGAGGCGGAATTTATTAACTGTTTGAGGGTGACTTTTTGTGTATGTTAGTTGTGGCGTGTGTTTATATTTTATGTTGATTTAGTGGTAGGTTTATTAATGGGTATTGTATTGAAAGAAGAAGTCGAGAGTCAACAACACGTATCACGTTTCCTCTTATGAAGGTGAATATTAGGTTGTAATTTAGATACTCTAGCCACAAAAGTTTACCCAAAAGCGAGGGCATATTTACTGAACTGGCACTTGATATTTTATTTCTGAGCTGTCGTGTGTCCGTGGTGACTTTGAGTTAGTTGCGTAGTGCTGCTCGTTTTGCCAATTCTGAAGTAGTCACTCGAGAGAGTGCATGTGCATAGTACACGGGGATAAGCATTTAGAGAAATATAAGAGGTGCGGTACGGTGCGGTGCAAAAAAAATTTATTGTTTTTTGTTTTTGCTTATAATTTAGAGGTGTAGAGGGGAGGTGAAAAGGAATGAAAGGTGTTCCCATCCCCATGCAATACAATCAACTCCTCGCGTACACTCAATCAGTTGTGTGAACCAATTATAAAAAAAACATTCGGTCAGCTAACGAAACTACCAATTGAAAGCTTGAGAGACTAGAATACACACAACCAGTTCTTTATAAATTATAAATATTTTTGCTTATACGGATAAATTCCTCTATATGTAACTGTTCAGAAGATAAAGAAATTTTATCCCCTCCCCAAAAATAAATAATAAATATAAATAAAATAAATAGCAAAATTATCTATCAAACATTACTCTGGTGGTGAAATAATAAATGATAATATATATATTATAATACACTCATAGTATATTTTCTCACAGCCTCAAAGGTAAGATTAGGTAAATATATATATTATATTACTATATATATGCTATAAAAGTGGGTATATATGAAGTATATATATCGATAACTAAGTAGTAGGGGAAAATATATAGGTATAATACTAGATTTATATATTATAATAATATATATCACTACTATACCCAGAGTTATTGGTATATATATAGAAAATCGTTGAATGTTCTGGATGCCTGTATTAAAATTTTCTACGATTAATGTATTAATTTTCAAGTTTTATTTTATTATTTATATTGAGTTATTATTTTGGTTTTTTTGGGGTATTTTTTTTGTTTTACTTTTTTGATTATTATATATTATATTTTATAAGTTGTAATAAATCTAAATTGATCTTTAGCTTAAGTAAGCGTAGAAATTTTTTATATTTATAAGTTATATTGTATATATTTTTGTTTTTGTTTTATTATGTATATTTATCATGTTATGTAAGTATATTTTGTTTATATTATTTTTATGATATATATATTTATTTATGTTGTATTATTTTCTTATGTTATTTATTATGTTATATATTAGGTAGGTTATCAGTCATATATAATATAATTCTGTATTATCATTTTTTATTGTATTAGGTATGTACTTGGTCATTTAATTTGTATGTAGTTATATAATTATAGTATTATTTTATTTAGTTTAATAGTTTACGATTATATAGTATATAAAATAATATATAATTTGTTTTATTGGGCTCGAGTCGACGGTGGGGTTATATTATTTGTTAGTATAGTTATTTATCTTTTTTATTTATATTATTAGGTTATATTATTATATAATATTTTAGTATATGATATATTATGTAGAGTTGTAGTATAGTATTTAAGTTTAATTGAGTATGGGAATGTGTATTATGGTGTATGTATTGTCGTTGTGTTATAGGTTTAGTGAGTGGGATTTTAGGTTAGTTTATTTTATGAGTTTATATTTTATGTATTTGTTTATTAATGATATAATATTAGATATTGTGAGTTGTATTTGGTATGGTGGTTGTGATTTAGTATATATGTAATGTAGTAGGAGTATATAGGTTATGGTAGTTTTGTTGGTGGTTAGGTGTAGTGTTTGTTGGTATGTATGGTGTTTGGTGCGGTGTGTTGTTATACGTAGTGCGGTTAGTTGTATAGTGTCAAGTATATTTATTAGTAGGAGTTATGTGGTAGTTGTTTGTGTTGGGTGATTGGGGTGTGTTTATTAGTTAGTTGAGTTTATAGTAGTTATTGGGTAGTGTGTGTATTGGATTGGTTATGGTTATAGTGTATAATAAGTATATGGTTAGTTGGGGTAGTATTTATTATGGGATAGTTAGGGTTGTGTTGATGAGATGTATTTATTTGTTGGTTATAAAGTCTTCAATTAAAATGGGTTTGTATGGTGTGCAAGTATTATTATATTATTTAGTGTTTTAGTGTGTGTTTTTGTTGTTGGTGGGGTGGTTTGTAATTGAGTAATTTAGTATATGAAGGATGTGAAGAAATCTAGTGTATATAGTTGGGTGTAGAGTTTGTATATATTTTATAGGCTACGTAGTATATACTATAATATATATATATTAGTATATTTTATGTATAGTGTTGAGAGATTAGGTAGAGAATAATAGTCAGTATAGTATGTGATAGTAAATGTGCAGGGTTTATTTTAGGGGGGGTTCGGGGGTGTTTGTGCCAAAGTACATAATTCTTCTGATTGTGTTGCAAGTCGCTTTCTTGAAGCATTAGTTTTGAGCTTGATATTTTGGCTGGTTGTGTGTGGGGTGTGTCACGTTACATTAAGCTTAACTATTGTGAGCGGTGTTTTGATAAGATTTATTTAGAATGTCTTCTATTTTGGTTTAAGAAATTTTGTGAAGGGGATAGGAGGAGATAGATATAAATTAAGAAGTGTTGCTGTGTGTGTTTATTATCATATAAGGCAGGTTGGGTTATCTAAGTAGATGATATTATGAAATGGAATAGGAGTGTAACGTTCTGTGTACTGTCATATATGTTTTTCTATATTTGATATTGATTCATTATGCCATATAATTAGGGTGGGAATAAAGACATTTGGGCCTTTGTTATTATATGCAAATATTAATTTCAAGATTCGCAAAATAAGTGTAAACTATCTATGAAAAATAGAATGGGGATAGAGTACTATAGGTGGGAATTCTTTTTTAAATTTAAACTGTTAATTACTTGCGAGGTTTTAGGTTTCTCTGTTGAGTTGGATTTTCGGAGAAACATGAGTTCTGACTATCTGGATTGGAATCTTGACATTTTGGATAACATAATTACATCCTTGCAATAATTTTTAATATGCAATAAGAGGGCAGTGTGGCTATCCAACCCTTTGCTGCGGGGATCATGCTGGCATTCTCAACTCGAGGTTGAAAAGCTGTTGTGACAGGGTAATCTAATTGGTTGGCTGCTGGGATGAAATGTAGTGTGATTGCTCTGGGACTACGTGGTGCCTAGGATGTTCTATTCGATTCTAGACTGGCTTTGTCTTCCGGTGCTGGATCGGCAGTTGAATTAATTTCAGTAATAGATTTTTGTCACGTGGAGATCTAGGGTGCGAGATTTCATTGTAAGAAGGTGTTTGCAAGTTAATAAGTTTTCAATTGGTTGTGGGTGATGTATTAATGGGCATAGTTTCTGTGACTTGGTGATTGTGTAGAATGTTAATACAGGTTGTATTTTCATTTCTACATATAGAACAACGCCATAAAATAATGTATATAGAAGTGAAAATAAAGATATTGATTTAATGGCTTTCTTGTTCTTGCTATATCTCAACAATTACACTCAATCTTTGAGTTGCAATTTGTTAAACTTGTTGTAAGGGATGCAAGCTGCTTGTTAAACGACTTAACTTCCATTTCATAACTTTCACTGCCCGCTACATTTGTTTAAACAATTAAGTTGTTTCAAAAGGTAAGAAAGTTTAAGATTTGTTCAGATTCGTGTAACAGCCTACCAGTTAAAACTTTGTCTAAAAATATTTTGATGTTGGTGTTTGGTGATGTACGAGTACTCATTTCGCATTGTCAACGAGCAGTGGTTCAAAAAAATCGAGTTAAAATTTGAATTCTACTCTGAGAAATGATTGGAAATCCACAAATTCATTTCTCGAATATCTGTCTTTTTCTGCACCTATTCAAATTTTTGTTGATCGATGGTTGACAAACACTAATCTAGATAACACTTGCAGAAATTTTCCATAATGAAGTTTCGTTGTAGGCTAAATAGTACAACAATATATATTGTGTTGTATATTTTATAGTAAATCACTCAATATTGTGATATCTTTATAATATATAGTATAATATAATAGTAGTATGATGTTTGATATGAATTTTATTTTAAAATATTATATATATTTAATATATATATTTATATTTATGATTATATATATAACGGAAGCTATAATATTTTCTATATTATTATGATTTTTTTGTTTTTATCTGGTTCAGGTGTTGTGCGGCGTGAGTCGTAAAAAAACATTTTTCGACTCGACTGCCGGAACTGCCCCGACTCCTTAAATCAAATTGGATGTTTCGCTTCCGAGACTCCGACTCCCGACTCCCACTTAAAAATGGATTTTCGACCTCCGACTCAGACTTCTCTACTTCCCACTTAAAACTAAAGTTTCGACTCACGAGACTCCGACTACCGAGCAGGTCAGAATTCAGAAACTTCGTACGCCTCCCTCTCTTATCTTTTGATAGGCAAAGTTCAATAAAACATTTGTGGTAATTTCAACATTTTTTTTTTCGCCTTGCTTTTGATAATAAAAAATATACCACTTATTCCATATGAATCTAATCTCCAGAATGCTATACACTGCCTCCCATATCGGTAAGACAACCGTAAAGACTAGAGGCGATTGGCGGTTAAGAAACATCCGCATAATTTTTCTCGACCGCATTACCGCAATGAGTTTTTTTTGCGGATAAAGCGGATAGTATTCAGTCGTTATGAAATTATTGGAGACTAAAGGTGTTCACTTCACTTTATTAAACGACAGATGTTCAGGACTCGTTGGGAATAGTAAGTTGGTACAGTGGCTTGAGAGGTGGGAGAAAATAAATGAGCTTTTGCTTCCTTGATGCTTCGAACAAAACACAAAAGGGAAAGGCTTGAAAGGTGACAGGTAATGATAATACGATTTTAGGTAATTGTATTCTCTTCTTAATTAAACAGTTTGAAGAGGTAACTAAGACTTTTAATCTCCAGAAAAATTCTTGTTTGCCAGAGCGAGATGGGGTGCCTTTTTAGTGTGCAGACGATGAAAGCTGTGCTAAAACGCTGCTCATGAAAAGGTAAGGGGATTTTCGAAAGTGACGAGAAAACACTCAATGTTGGAGATTAGCAATAGACTTGCAAATATCTGCAAAACGAATTACGCATCTGCAATAGTAATTTTTCATGGATCCTAGAATAAAAAAAACAAATTTCTTGTACCACGTGTTTCAACAAAGGGGATATAAAATTTAATTTAGTCATTGCCTATACAATGAAATCGTCGGTTGCTTATAAGCCAGAAGTTTTCAGATATCCATAGTGGTGATATAAAAGGGAAAAGATTGGCAGAAACGACGTCACACATTACTGTCTGTTAGCGAAACAGAACAGCAGTTGATTGAAGAAGTCTTGTTTCAGTTGATGGGCGTCAAATGGACACTGTCTGTCATGGGTTGTTGATGTATCGATAGATTGATCAAAAGCGAAAACTCTTGAATCGCGACAAAGATCCATGGAATTTGAATTGCCGTGATAATGTAAAAGTTTTATCACATCTGTCAGAACTCGGCAGGCAATGACATAGCATGCCTCTCAATAGTGTCAGAATGCGAGCATCTTTTCAGACGATGCAGATACTCATTTGAGAAGATTGTAAGAGAAGCAAACTCTCCCCTTAAAGGTCTCAGAAGCTTTATTTTTTTATTTTCTGCATAATTTTGAGAATAATAATTTCAAGTATTATTTCCCTCTATACACTCCTGGTTTTTTCAGATGAGATTAGAGAGCTGGGTTAGCAGAAGATTGGTTGGGTGCAAAATAGTTTTGGGTAACATATCTCGCAAATGCTGGTACAACAGGTTTATAGTATATATATACATAAATATATTATAGTATATATATATATATTATATATATATATATTAATTATATATATATAGTATTATATATATATATATAATATATTATATATATATATATTATATTATGATATATATATATATATATTAATATAGATTATAATATTAAGTATATAATATATATATAATATATTATATAACACTTTCAGAAGGCTTTACGCGCCTGTCGTTGGTCAACATCTTCCTTTTGGCCCGAACTCTTCACCCTAGATGCATTGTGTATAAAACCATTTTCTTTTCGGCATTGTTTCCTGATGCAGTCCTCTGGTTTAACATATCTCAGGTAGGGTTTTTCCGGCCCTTGCAGTAGAACTAGCATTTTCTTTCATAAGGCTTCAAAACTCGTTCACAGAGTCTCAGAGGATTCTTGCTTCTAGGCCGCATTAAGATTCTAAACTGGTCCGCAAAGTAATATCAAGCAAGAGAAGGACCAGGCGCCCTAATACCATAGTGCGAAGAAAATATTTTCACTTGTGAAAGATCACCTCTAAATTCCCAACGCTTCTTTATAGTATCTATATATATTAGTATATATATATATCATATTTACGTATATATATATTATTATTTTAATATATTATATATATATATTATATCATATGATACTCTTGTGGCTACAGCACTTTCTAAATACGCTCATGCCTCACCATCCGCCGATAGTGAATAAATTTGTACTGAATCGCGCTCCGCGGAGTCAGTGCTAAAAGATCGACATGTCGCGGCATACAAGTCTATAGTAAAGACATAAGACTGCAGGCGAGCGCAAGACATTAGAAAAGCAAATAAATATTTTTCAGTTTCGGAACCAAGTGTCAGATCCATATTTATGCAAAATTATTTTTATTTTTATTATGAAACAGCCATTTTACAATTAATCAGTTTAAATACTTTTCAGTTCATAACAATAAATAATAATATATAATGATAGATAATAATGATAATTAATAATATAATAATATATAATAATAAATGCTTAATAATAAGTGAATAATAATAATATAGTTCTATAACATTTTCGATCGATCCCGACTCCGACTCCGCTTACACAGGAATTTTCGACTCCGACTCCGACTGTTGGGTTGTTGTTGCCGAGCGTTCCGACTTTCCACTTTGTCGTTATCAGGATTATCGTAGGTGCTCCGACTGTCCGACTTTTGTTTTTTTTCCGACTGCTGAATATGGTGCAGCGACTGCATTGACTGTGTGGGTGGTCCGACTCCATGGCGAGCATCGACTGGGTTTCCGGACTGTAGTCCGGCAGCCCTGATAATGAGTATAGGTTTGTATTGTGTTAGTGGATGTATAGTATGGTATGTTATGTATATTATTGTTGGTTTATGTTTTGAAAGTGGATGAATTTGGGTGGTGTTATAGTTGTTTTGTTGTTGAGATTGAGAAAATTTATATTATATATATATGATTGGTTTTTATTATGTATAATATATAGTGTTTTAGTTAGTTGGTGGTTGTATGGGGTGTGGTATCTATTGTGTAAGATGGGATCTATTGCGTAGGCATTAGTTTGTACTTTGTAGTTAGGTAGTAGTTAGTAATTTTGTGTGTTTAGTTGATTTAGTATTATAATATGTTGGAGGGTGATTTAGTTATTTGGTTATATGTAGTAGTGTTTTTGGGTGATTGGTGGTATTATGTATTATATAGGGTATATAGATTTTATAGTTGATATATTGTTTTATTATTATACGTAGTTAGTGGTTGGTGGTGATATGTTTGGTTATTGATTATGGGTGATGAGTTGTATGTAGTGATGATGGTGGTGTATGGTGAGAGTGTGAGTGATATTGGTGTTGTTTTATATATAAAGGTTATATATTTGTATATTTTAATAAGTAATCTGGATATATATAATTATATATAGTAATACGAGTAGAAAGCTTATTGTTGTTGTGTTTGGTATGGTGTAGTAGGGTAGGGTTATGGTTTTGTAGTGTTTAGTGTTTTGAGTGTTGTTGGTGAGGCATGTTGATGTGTTAATAGGTAGTGGTATTTATTGGTAATTGTGGGTCGTAAAGGGGAATATAGAGTTCATGTCTATGGGATTGCTTTCCGTATGTAATGGTGGGACCGTTCTCCGCGGTTGGATATTCGAGTGTTTGCTAAAATTGTAGTTGAGTAATTTATTTTGTTTTTCGTTATATGGTGTTTTAAGTTGTGGTATTATTATGAGTAATTGAGTTTTCTAGTGTAAATAAGAGAATGAGTGTGTTGGATAGATTAAGTGTAGTCTGAGAGGTTGTGTATGCATGGGAAAGCATCAAAGAAGAAGTGGCGTTGGTACATTATTGTTTGTTTAGAGGTTACTTTTTTTTTTTTTGTTTATTATGGACTGTTAACCTGGGTTTCTCGCTTTGGAGTATTTTGTTACATATAGTAGATGTTATGTTTTAAAATGATTTTTGCTTTTTGTCTGAGTTATATATAATGTTGTTGTGTGGTTGTTTCTTTTGCGGCTTGAAGATAAGCAATGCTAAGCAGATGCTTGGCCTCCATTTCTCAAGAATTTGGTTCTTCTCAGTTTCGCGACAGTTGCTCTCGCTTCTGATGGTATTATTAGCATTGTTATTTACATTATTATTAGATATTTTTGAAGATTAGTTATTATTTTATTTTTATTTTTTATTCGAAGAGGAGAAAGATTCTCAAAAAGATAGATAAATTTGTGTATTATTGTTTTGTCTGTATATGTGTTGGGTCTTGGTATAGGGCGTCTAGCTGCTGTTGTGGGGAGGGTGTGGTCTTTGGCAGGTGCATCGCTATGGGTGGTTGAAATGCGAGCGGCCTGGGGTGGTGGGCTAGGTCGTGGTCGCTGTGGAGAGAGCAGCAAGTGCCAATGGCAGGACGGGTTACGGGTCCCCTACTTGAGGATCCTTTCCCGCGGATAGGTATATATATATATATATATATATATATATATATAAATACATAATTATATATATCTATATATGAATACATATTATATATTATTAATTTATTGAGAGTAATATATATATATATATATATATATATATATAATATATTATATATACTATAATTTAGCTAATTAATAATAGAAACGTTTGGAATATGAATAGCTCAATTTCTGTTAGATCGGACGTCCTCTATTTCTATTTTTCCACAAAATATAATTTTTTTTTTTTAATATCTTTATTTATTTAAGCAAAAAATTAATAGTATTTAAGTTTAAACAGAATAGTGCAAAAATATAGCAAATTTTAGCAAGAGAAAAAAAACAAAAAAAAATTTCTATAAACTTCAGCTATATATTCTTCTTTAAAATTTCTTTCTATTGAAGAATACTTAAATATTCAAGACTCAGGCAATATTAGAACAAAAAGAAATCATGTAAACAATTTTTATCAAACGCCAGTGGGAAAGTTTTAAAGGGAAAGATTCAACATAGTTACTCCCATTTTAAATTCACCAAAAATAACAACTGTACACACACAAGGGCATATATATACATAGTAATGATATAGTAATAATATTAACGATATATATATATATGTCATTCACTTATATATACTATATATATATTAATTACTATTATATTATATATATATATATGATACACCTATATATATTATATAGGTTACCCTATATACTATATAAATATATTATATATGATGAAGTATATAATATCAGATTATAGTATATCTGGCTATTATATATTTATATATATTAGTATATATATTTACAGAGAGTATATATATAATATATATATATACTATATATATTAGATATAGTTATAGTATTAGTGTTTATGAATATATATATATTATTAGTTGAGTTTTAGTTAGTTATAATATATATATATACATTAATACATACATCGGTACACCTATGGCCATGATATGATAGATGCAGACGATTGCATAAGTAAACGCCCGAAAGTATTATTCGTTAATATTTAGGCCTTTTGTGCAACACTTTTAGAAGGATTTCCAATTTTCTTTTATCAATTTATATCATCAACTTGTCCATTGAGCTCGAAAACGAATGTCATTTCATCGGCGTCCTTTACACGGCTTTTCCTCCTAATCCTTTTGTCTTTCCCGTAACGAGATAAAAGCATAAAATGCCTGAAAGGATTCGGAGAAACGAAATCGAAACACTTAAACTTCAATTTAGGTTTTGTATTGATATTAGCTGACGTCTTTGTTTCAGCAGCGAAAACGGGATCGGACGAGAGGCAGTGGTGGATAAAGACTTTCCCTCGTTTTGGCGGAGAAAGAAGGCAAATAATAAGATGGAAAGAAAGAGTGGAATACACACAAGTGTCTCTTCAAAACGTCGTTTCTAAGCCCGATTTTCGTCTGAAGCCCTTGTTTCGCCTTTCATTTTTTTTTTAATACATTGAGGGGAAATGAAACGTGTTTCAGTTATGCAAAATTGGTTAAATGTTTCCTTTTTTTACCTAAAGGATGGTTACTATCGTATATGTAAAGAGGTACTTGTAGTGAGGTGACTGTCATCACCACTATAGGGAGTTCCATTTACATCTCATCATCACTCATCACTCATTTTCCTCATCATCGTTGTCACCATCGTAGCAGACGGTCGGATCCCCTTTTGCCTTTAAAGAACACTTCGTTAAGAAATGCCGCAAAATACGATGATTTAATCTCGGCATTTTCAATGAGAAACGCTCGGGTCGTTTTAACCAGAAATGAATTTATAAATAATTTATTTGATTCTCCTTTCGTCGCCACAAAACACCGTTCACGTTTATATGAATCCAAGCAAAATCTTTACAAGACCAAGATTAACCACTTAAATAGTTCTATAAGTGGTTTTCTTCCTGCTTTGAAAACTAGCACACACACACACATCACACACACACACACACATATATATATATATATATATATATATATATATATATATATATATATATATATATATATATATATATATATATATATATATATATATATATATATATATATATATATATTATATATATATATAAACCAATAGGTGGGTGAGCACCAGAGGGAGTTCACATTGAAGTATTTTTGAATTATGTGCAACAAAAATTTAGGTAATTAAATAAAAACCTGAAACTGGTTATAATGGGAATATAGGCGAGTGGACAGTGGTCGAATGCTAATATTGCTGATTGAGTCGTTTTTATAGGTAAGTTTGTATAAGAGTCCCCAACTGGTTCATAACGGTTGATGAATTAGAGGCAAATGCTGAGAGGAGTCGTTCATTATGTTTACAGTGTATCCAGAGCAGTGAACTCAAATGTTATTCAGTTTAAAGACGCTATTTGCCCTCACAAACTTTTACTCTTCCGATGAAAACATTTTAAAATCTTCAAGAGTGCCAAACATTTACACTCGGACTTTAGGTGTGTTCGTATTGGTACATTCGGACTTGTGTGTGTTCGTACACTCGAGCTTGGGTGTATTGGTACATTCGGACTTGAGGTGTTCGTACACTCCGAACTTGGGTGTGTTAGTACATTCGCACTTGGGTGTGTCTGCACACTCGCTTCGCGTGTGGTCGCATTATAGAGAAACTTTTAAACTTTTATTTTCTAATAATTTCAATGCACGTAAAAATGATTACAGTTTGTGTTAAATCATGTATTCTACAAGTTAGGTTTGAACAACCTCATTTTACTAAGCACCGCACGGCACCTGGATTCTGTACCAACATCACACAGTGCTGTAGTATTATTTTTAAACAATTAACAGCATTAACAGCATAATAGCATTTGATACCTTTTGAAGCCGATATTTAATAACCCCATTTATCCATATTAAGATTTGTTATTATTATTATTATTATTATTATTATTATTATTATTATTATTATTATTATTATTATTATTATTATTATTATTATTATTATTATTATTATTATTATTATTATTTTTATTATATGCTCTTACCTTACCCTAGGACCTAGGTCATCTTCCCTTATTCCTATAATCATTGATGAGTTGTTAAAATTTTAACAAACTATTCATGTTCGCTTCCTGAAAAAGTTATATAACTACTGGTTATCTGTTTCAGCTTCGAACTGCCTCCAGGTCACCACTGCCTATGCCTATATAAACCAGAGATAAAACAGTACCTATTATTTTCAAAACAGTTTTACTAACCGTAAAAGTCATGGCGTCTGCAATTGGGAGGCAAAAAATTTTCTGTTTTTCACTTTCTTTATAAAAAACACAAAAATAAATTTATTTATTGAGGAATACTTTAAGAGATTACAGGAAGATATTGCAGCTAAATGTAATAACAATATATGCTAGTAAAAAGTGTTTATCGATAACGACAGTTCATACACTTACTCATACGAATATATTCTTCTGAAAATGGTAAAACAAAATTTGAATTGCTGCTGTAATCTCCTTTTTTTTCAGGTTCAAAATTATCAGATTTTAATTTTTTTTTTTTTAAATTCAAATAATTTCATATTGGTGAAAGTTCATTTTCTGTAACAGGCGTACTACCTATGCTGTGAACAACTATATTTGATGGTACAATGAAAACCATTTCGTTGAAGATTGAAAAGGCTATGACACTTTTTGAGTAGATATTATGTTGGTAAATATTTCAAATTTTATATATAAATGCAATATATATATTTATTGTATCTAATTATACAAAAGGTCTACCCTCTCCTCGTATATGATATAACGTTTTATTTATATCGACTAATTTATTCATAAAGAAATAAAAATAATGTTTAACGGTAACTTTAGAATAGTTTATATTGTTTTAAGCATCTCTTTTAAAAAATAATTATTTATCTATTCAAAAATATAATTAGTTATTAAAAAAATATGAAAAATTACTTTTAAATTCCCGTATAGCCATTTTTGAAATATATATTCGTTGATTTCCGATCACAATTTTTATTTTGAATATTTTTATTTTTTGTTTTGTTTTTGGAAGACATTCTAATATTAATTTTTATTTCTAAAGTAATTTATTATTTTGTGAATGGTCAATATTTTATAATAAATTTTTATCTACTATAAAATATTTATCCAATTTAATTTGACAGCTTTTATTATTTATTAACATCAAAAGTCATAAAAAATCTTCCAAACCTCTCTCTCTCTCTCTCTCTCTCTCTCTCTCTCTCTCTCTCTCTCTAAAAACTCTCTCTCACTCTCTCTCTCTCTCTCTCTCTCTCTCTCTCTCTCTCTCTCTCTCTCTCTCTCTCTCTCTCTCTCTCTCTCTCTCTCTCTCTCTCTCTCTCTCTCTCTCTCCTTCTTTATTTTCAAAATCTAAAAATTTCTTGGGGTTGACCTGTTTTATCATGGCTGAATACAAAAATGAACATAACTCTCTCTCTCTCTCTCTCTCTCTCTCTCTCTCTCTCTCTCTCTCTCTCTCTTCAAAGTCTAAATATTTCTTAACTTTAATCCCTGTTTCATCATCTTTTGAAATATAAATATTTTTACAGGGATTGACTTAAACCATAAATTGAAGATCACATTTTATTAAGAATTACTTCTACAAAATAAAATATTTAACTGTTAATATAATTTTTTACGGTGTTGGTTAATTGAAAAAAACAAAAAAAAAAAACATAATATACAAATTTAGAATTACAGTTTTTAAGTGTTTATTTGATAAACTATATATATATATATATATATATATATATATATATATATATATATATATATATATATATATATATATATATATATATATATATATATATATATATATATATATATATATATATATATATATATATATATATATATATATATACGTGTAACTATTCAGAATATTTTTCCTTATTATTATCTCATACAGAGTTACTTATCCGTAGATATACGTTGTTAATCCCCAAACATATTAATTATTTAAATATTATATTAATTATTATATTATATTAAATTAAATTATTATATTAATTATTTAAATATTAGTTCATGTTTCATATATTTTCACACATTAAAAATATTTTTTGGACAAACGCTTGTCAGTCCTGCTGTATTATAGATTTTTTTTTTTTTTTTACTAGATTGGTATGAAATAATGTATTATTAATTTTCATTGATATAAAACGTTGCTTTTAAAGTTTATAATTAATAAGGGCATCCAAATTTCATATTTACAGCATATGTCTATGGACGAAATTAGGCCCCCCCGTAGACAATGTTCATGCGCCATGCATTCATTTACCACTAAAAATAATACATATATTTACTAACGATTCAGGCAAAAATTTTTAAAAAAAAAAAAAAAAAACTCATTCTTATAACACAACAAGTCCTGAATCTGATAATATTGTTTTGAGATAATATATTTAATACTGGTACCTACTCAATATACTCTTTTAGTTTAAACCAGGGATCGGCAAAAAGGCCCGCGGGCCAAAGAGACCATTCGCCTCTTTCTATCAAGCCCGCTGAGCTGAAATTCAAAAATACAATATGAACCCTGAAGTTTGAATATACTGTATATATATATATATATAACATATATATATATATATATATATATATATATATATATATATATATATATATATATATATATATATATATATATAGTATATATATATATATATATATATATATATATATATATATATATATATATATATATATATAGTATATATATATATATATATATATATATATATATATATATATATATATATATATATATATATATATATATATATATATATATATATATATATATATATATATATATATATATATATATATATATATATATATATAAATATATATATATATATATTATATATATATATATATATATATATATATATATATATATATATATATATATATATATATATATATATATATATATATATATATATATATATATATATATATATATATATATATATATATATATATATATTTCTTCGAAAACGTGAAGTGCTTCATTGATAAATGCGAAAACGGTTAAACATTCATCTGATTGAACGAAGTACACG
>JABUQX010056195.1:32500-55302 GCA_015478945.1 Trachelipus rathkii | reverse complement strand
GGAGAGGATCTATGACCCAGATATGAAGCAACAGATGCAGTAGATATAGATAATTTTTCTGGCACTCTCTAAGATTTCACCTAAAATTGTATAATCGACCATAAGAGTTTAAACACAAATATTTAACTAAAAATTATAACTAAAATTATAACAAACAAAATGTACATTTTGCGCTATAACTCTCTCTCTCTGCCATATACTCATCTCGCTATTTTGATTATATGATATGTATTATTAATAGATATTATTGACTATATATATTAATGTGAATATAACTTATATTATATTTATGTTATATACTATATATATATTATATTTATATTATATATTATATATATATTAAATAATTTTTTTTTATTTAATTTAAAAAAAAAATTAGTTTTCTTTATTTTTTCAATTTTTATTGCAAAGCGCAACTCTACCTATGAGTAGAGTTGCCAATTTTGAGGGGAAACGAGTTCATTTTATGACGTTGTCGACAAGCGAGGCCCTTGTCGGAAAATCCGCAAAATACGACAAATAAGATAAGTTCCCTTTTACGTTGTCATGACAATCAGTGTTTGAAGACACATGATAAATTACGCTTTCTAGGCCGCACAAAAATCGAAATTCCTCCAGTTAATGATCCTTATGATAAAATAATGTTTTCGGAAGAAATAAATGAATTTTAATATACAGATTAGCGTCTTTAGAATAACATTTTAAACCTATTTAATAGTATAATAGTAATTTGAATTATTTAATACAATTTATATAGATATTATATATTTGCTTTTAATTTTTTAGAGGAGGCCCGGCCTCCTGTGCTTCCCTCTGTAAAACCGCGCCTGAGATATTCTATATATATAAATAATATATATATATATATATATATATATAGTATAATATATATATATATATATATATATATATATATATATAACAATATATATATATATTATATATATATATATATATATAGACAGAAAAAGGTGCCAGCTAATATGAGATTACTAGAGAGAGATATAAATATATATAATATATATTATAATATATATATATATATAATATATATAATATATATATATATATATAGATATATATATATATATCAAAACAGGTGCTAGCTTATTTGTTACACATACTGTATATATATATATAACTATATTCTATATATTTATATATACTATTATATAATACTCATATTAATATTCACTATATATATAATAATATAACTAGTATGATTATATATATATTATATCATTATGTATATATATTGATCTCAACACTCTTATACACAGAGAGAATAGAGGAGTAAGGTGAGTAGCATGGCACTCGGAAAACATGAGAAAGTATAAGATAGAAGATATAAGTGACGCTAAATTGATAAAAGAAATAGCTCTACATGTATATAAAACCGCACCCTTTACACACCTTTTAATGTTGAGAACACATCGGTCTACAGTCCAGAGAAATCCATAGGTTAGAAAACTTACACGGGAGACAGCTAACGGACGCTACTCACTATGGCACCTCGTCAAAGTAGGGGTTTCATCTAATTCTTGGGCCGCAATGTGTGGCCACAAACGCAATACCCCACTCACAAAGCCCGCCCATTCACTTCCTATTAAGGACAACGCCATTCTCTTCTCGATTCCTGCCAAACTCATATATCCCAGCACACTACTGCATTATACACGTATCCCGTCTGACACAAAATTAATCAACCACCATGTGTCGCCTTCATACCCACACTTACCAAAACACAATCTCAACGAAACTTTTCATTTATTTTCACGTCATTACGCTTTTGTTTATCCGCCATGCATACAACGCTATTCTAAAATATGGTTCATTCCTCAATATTTATTAAATTGTTTTTCACACTTAAACACCCGCCCCGATAGATTGTCCATCTGAGCACATTGTACCTAATCTATACCTCCTATTCCAGAACAAAGTCTCACTACAATACATTATCAGAGTAAACAACAATACCCTTCATGTAAGAACCCTTTAGCGCACTCAAGAACTTAATCCTATTAACATTCAACCTCAGAGATTTATATTGCCCCAGCCACCTTTAACCGCAACATTTGGAACACAACTTTCCTACTACACTCTCTGCATCATCCATTCCCCTTTCATCCAACATATATCTAAATTTGCGCAGGCGCGAGCTTTCCTATAAGACTTACTAACATGCCGTGGAGCTATAAAACAAAAGTTCTGCATCCGTTGGAACATATGACCCATCTGTCTTCATAATTTAACTCTTAACATTTTGCTCTTGTCTGAGCACAGATGGCTAAGAATCAATCATCCTCTAACTCGTTTAATGTGTCCAACTATAACTATTTCATAATTTCCGGCTCTAAGAGTAGGGAGGAGTACTGTGGCTAATTGTGAAAACATAAACACTCTGATGAAACACGTCTCGTAGAATGCTATGCGAAGTTCTCCTAACTTCGTATTGTTTCTGGTGGCTTATAACATGTTTCTCTTCCTTGTCTAACTTCAGATAATCTTGTGTCTTTCTGACTATGTTCTCACTAACAGAACAGTTTCATGCCTGTTTTGAAATATCTACTACTTCTCACTAGAATCGTTATATTTCTTCCTCCTCCATAATTACTGAGGTCCTCCTTCATTTATGTGGATTTCACATGGTACAACAACACTGAATGGTTGGGGTCTCTCATACCGGATTAGGGTTGGTGGAGGTAGGTCCAGAATTCATTACATGCATGCTCTTCAACGATCTGGCAGCAACTTAATTAAAGAACCCTCATCACATATTCCGGATCGTCGTAATCCGACTTCTTGAACACACAACACTTTGACTAATGTTTTCACCACTGTCTTCTCTCTTAAATACACTACTTTTCGCTCCTTATCGGTAAATTTATATCTGAACCACAACCTTATATCTCTTAATTTAATACTTTCCTCTCCAACAGCTCATCCTGCCCTAACTCGTTTTTTCTGGCACTTTGATCGGGCCCATTGGGGGGCCTTGCGGTTGCTTCTACGCTACCTATAATTGGAGTGACTGCTTTGATCTCTGGTGACGCTTCGACTTCTGCCGATAGGGTGGGAGCTGTAATCGTTGAAATGGGATGAGCTAGAGTTCATGTCTTTCTTCGACTAAATATTTCTCTCCTCAATAATCCAGGTTCGATCGTGCTTGTTTCTGGCCATTCAGGCTACGAGACAGTGCGTATCAGGAAGTGGAAAAATTCTCGTTCTCCATCACCCTTGCTAATTTTCATAGTCTGCTAGAAATCGTTGCAGGGATACTTCTCCGACGAGCAAAGCGGCTTTCATCAAACGAAAGTGCGCTAACCGTCCTTGGTTCTCCTACTGACAATCTTTCTGGCCCCTCTTGCAAAAATATCTCTAACAACTTCTGTAATCTGTCTTTCCTCCTCTTTTTCGCTTGATGGTTTCTGTTTGCTATTTCTTCACTGAAAAGGCCAATCCTCTTCGGCCTCCTATTTTCCTCCTAACTCAACCCTGGACCGATTCTGGCATTCTCCATCCTCCTCCTTCTCCTCTCAGGTGTCCTATGCCTTTGCCTGTGATTTACATTCGACCGGGCTGCATGGGCTCCTGGAAATCTACAACCGTTGTTAGTAAGGCGGGTGGCCCGAATGGCATAATTCCTTCCGAGTTTTGAGGGAGTGTTCTTCCGTGGCTTATCCCGCCCCACGTTCAAACTATATCTCTATTCTCAAATACCTAATCACTTCCCTCAAGTGTCTGGAAGCACGCGCATGTCCAACCTATTCCGCCGAAAAGGGAAGCCGCTCTGATCCTTCTAAACTACGCCCCTTATAGCTCTTACTTGTATTCCATCTAAGATCTTTGAAAACTATTTCTCAACTTCATTTCTTAGATCATCTGGAACCTCATTCACTTCTTTCCGATCCCCAGTACGGCTTTCGGCGCGCGAGGTCTACTGGCGATATACTTTTCCTATCTTACTGATTTATGGTTTTCCGCCCTTAGGAACTACGGGAGACTTGCCTGGTGGTGCTTGACATATCCAAAGCATTTGGAACCGGGTATGGCACGCGTCACTGCTCTCCAAAGCTCCCCTCCTTTGTTTCCTCTTCTCTTTGCTTACTTATGTCTATTTTCTTTCAACTCGCCAAATCGGCTGTTGTTATGGAGCGACTTCTTTTCAATATCCTTTAATGGCTTTCCTGACAGGGTGTTGTATGAAACTCCTACATTATCCTTGTTTTGGTTAATCATTTCTCACCTGCACCTCTTAACTCTATCCACTCATAATGCCGACGACTCGCCCTTCATTTTCTTCGAACTCATTTCACTTCTGCCCCTTCTTTTACTTCTAAGAATTGCTTCTCGTCTTAATCTTTCCGATTCTATTCTCGCTTTGATCTGGATAGAATTTCAGGGTGGGGTCGTCTGAACCTTGTTAAAAATTCAATTCTTTAAAACTCAACTTCTACAAATCTCCCTTTCTAAGACAACCTTCGCAACTTTCCTTTCTTATTGACAGTACTTTAAAAATCTACTCAGCTCAATATAAACATCTTTGTCCTTCACATAAACAAAAAATTGTAATGAAAACCTCATATCACAACGGTTTTTGGCTAAGGCGGCCTCAAAGAAACTGGGAGTTTGTTTAGACTGCCGAGACCTTTTCCTCTTTCTCAGTTTGCTCAAGCTGTCAAGGCCCCTCACCGCCCTTGTAATGGATACTGCTTCTAATATCTTGGGGGGGCTCTGGTTTCATCCCGCCTTTTGGATAGGGTCGAGTGCAAAGGCCAAAGGCTTTAAACTGTTGTACTTTTCCAGTTCCCCTATGCCCACCCTCTATCTTGCGCGCGATGTTGGTGCATATCTCTTTTCTATAGGTTACCGCAGCGCGGGGTGCTCCAGATGGGAAGCTTATCACTCGCAGGTATCTCCACTTTACGTCGCCCCTGTAGAACTAGGGGTGCTGTGGTCTGCACATGAGTTTTGTGTTGATATGGTAACTCCAGGCTAGTTCGCTCCGGTGCTTCCTTCTTTCCTGCCAAATCTGTTCTGTGGAACTCCTCTCCATCTTCTGTGTTTTCCTGCCTGAAATTTATAATCTCCCCCACTTAAAGCCTGCGTCTGCTCAATCTGCGTATTTTATATTAAGTGTTGGACTCTCTGAGGCGGTAACACCCCTCCTTGATAGGGCTCTGCCCGTGAGTGGTGGGAAACTGTAAAAAAAAAAAAAATAGAAAAAAATAAAAAAATATTTAAACTCAGACACCCTTGTTCCAGTCTGCTCACCATCTAACATATACTCATACGAGGACTGTCCTCACTCACAAACCATAACCTTACTCTTATCACGTTTACTTTACACCCCTCCTTTTAAACACCCTACCAAATCTCTCTACCATCCTCTCAAAACTCTCTTCAGATTCGATTCACAAAACTTATAACTAAATATATATAATATATATATATATATATATTATATATATATATATATAATTTATATATATATATATATATAATATAATATATAATTATATATATATAGTACGTATGTATATATATATAATATAATATATATATAATATATATATATATATATATATATATATATATATATATATATATATATATATATGGATGTATATATATATATATAATATATATATATATATATATAATATATATATATATATAATATATATATTATAATATATATATATATTATTATATATAATATATATATATATTATATATATATATATATATATATGCTTAAAGAAGAAAACGAAAAAACTCAAGTTTTAATATTTCATACAGGAATTTCTGAATAGCATTAAAAAAAGTGTGAAAAATTCCTGAAGTGGATCTTGTAGAGTTTGTCTTTAAGGCTTAAGGAATATAAAAGCTTCTAAGTTCTAATAATAATAATAATAATAATAATAATAATAATAATAATAATAATAATAATAATAATAATAATAATAATATAAAGCTCTTACTTTATAGCAAAATAAAATTTAACCGATAGACGAAGAGAGAAATTGGAATAGGAAGATCAAGAAATACATTAATAATGAAAATGAAAAGAAAATACAAGAAGATTAGATACTGCTGCAGCTCACCTGAAAAATTCGAAATCATCTTTGTACCACTGAACAGAGTAAAGAGGATCAGAACCACGGTCGTACTTGCAGACGAGTTCGGCATCTTCTCCTCGGAATTTGAAAACGGGAACTTCTACGCCGAGCAGACGAAGCGAAGGCGAGAAAGCCGCAGCACTTCGTCTTTCTCGAAATGTTTCGCTCAATTCCCAATATTCATCGTCACTTGCTGTTCAAAAATAAGACAAATTGAATATTTTTCTTTTAGGATTCTAAAGTAAAAATATAAACTTCATGAAAGAAATGCATATAAAATACATACATACGAACACACGCTACGCACTATAGGCAAAAATAATTATATATATATATATATATATATATATATATATATATATATATATTATATATATATATATATATTATATATAATATTATATATATTATAATATATATATATATTATATATATATAGATAATTATATATATATATATTAGGTCAGCGTTTAGTATAAGCCGTCATATGTATCTTAGAAACTATTAATGCTACAGTAAAAAGGAGAAAACATTGGTGGAATGCTGGTCCAAATTTAGAACGGAAAATGAAAAAAAAAAAAAATATATATATATATATATAGTATATATATAATAATATATACTATATATATAATATAATATATATATATATATATATATATATATATATATATATATATAATTCTCAAAAACGACAATAGCTAACAGCGAAAAGGAATACATTTTTGGAATCCTGGTAAAATTTCACATAGGAAAATGTAAAAAAAAAAAAAATAAAAAAAATTATTGTTAATAATTATAGTAATATGATTAAAAGGCCTATTTAGAATGAGAAGGCCTATTTAGAGACCCTTTTATGGTTTCTCGTTAAAATAAATTAACTTTTCTATTAAATTTTGCTTTTTTTTTTTTTTACTAAGAATTACCAAGGGTATACCGCCCGATGGCAGGAGTCGGGTCTCTCCCGGCCTTCCGGGGAACTACGGGTAGGATTATTCCCCCTCCGGGGAGGGTCTCCGGAACCCCGCCTCTGGTATTTGGGTGTCGCGGGGTTTCCCTCCGCCCTCCCCTACGGGGTATGGAAAACATCCCCCCTATGTTCCCGTCGGGTCGAGCCCCCTGTGTGGCCGTATAAAGCAATTTTCCTAGGTGAATTTTAACCAGATTCCAAAATGTATTTCCTTTTCGCTGTAGCTATTGTAGTTTTTGAGATATCTTTTTTTTTTTTTTTTTTTTTTTTTTTTCATTTTTCCGTACTAGAATTGGACCAAGCATTCCACCAATGAAATTCCGTTTTTACTGTAGCAATTAATGTTTTTAGATACATATGACGGTTAGAAACCTAACGCTTGGCCCATAATATATATATATATATAATATAATAATATATACTATATATATATATATATATATATATATATATATATAATATATATATTATATATATATAGTATATATATATATATATATATAATATATAAATATATCAGAGGTGGGCGCCGCAATACTTTAAACTCAGAGCGCAAACGCAAAAGCGCGCCGTGGAAAACTTAGTCCGCAAGCGCAAAAGCGCACAAATTTTCAAAAAAATTAGTCGCATGCGCAAAGCGGCACATGTCCGCAAATCAAAAATTTTTTTGAAAGCACAAATTTAGGAGTGAAAAATATATAAATAATAAAAGCGCAAGTATTTAAAGATGAATTATTTTAAATTTTAAATTGAAAGAGCAATATATTAAACAAAAATGAGAAAGATTTTAATCTTATTCAATTATCAGTGATCTTCCTCCTCGCTGCTGTCCTCTTGCATTCTGAATAGGGTCATTTTCCCTTTCATAAAGATAAATTTTTTCAAATTACTGGATGCCACTGGCTGCCCTCTATGCTGCTTAGAATCTCAGAGCCTTGACTAACAACCTCTCCACGGTCGCTGAGCTGGGTAATGGGTATTAGAATACTTAATAACAAGTTACCAGACCCTCCTGGTATCACTACGGAAACAGGTTCCCCAGTTAGGGGTCACTGTGTGAACATTTACTGGCAGCCCAGTTATCCAAGATTGTCCCCACTTCTCTCCAGAGGTGTCCGCTGGATATATGGGCCCTTCAGTTTCTGAAATATTTAGAAGTGGTATCAAGAACTCAAATCTTTTTTAAGTTTCATTGAACATTAAGTCAGTGTATTGTGAATGTATATGTAATGTAAAATTATATATATATTATATATATATATATATATATATTATAAATCTATATATTATATATATATATTATATTTAATATATCTAATATATAATATAATATATAATGGAAATGCAATAATTTTTAACCTTGCAACAATAAAATTTGTAATTGTAAATACCCCTAATGTATTTCACATGCTAGGAATAACGAATCCTGGACCCCTAAGCAGATGAGCGGTGGCATGTGTTGGACTACGCTACGAACCGAGACAAAAGAGAAACCTGAGAATAATTCTACTGTCCAAGAAAAAGAGCATTACTACGGTTCCTCCGCTCGCACCTCGAACGTAGGGCCAAACAGGGTACCCGCGCATGGTGAATATACCATAACCGGGGGTTATTATTTATAATGAAATGCAATAATTTAACCTTGCAATCAAATTTGTAATTGTAAATACCCCTAATGTATTTTCACCATGCTAGGCAACGAATCTGACCCTAGCAGATGAGCGTGCATGTGTTGAACCACTACGCTACGACGGGAACAAAGAGAAACCGAGAATACTTCTGCTGTCCAAGAAGAGCATTACAACGGTTCTCCCGTCGCACTCTGAACGTTAGGGCCAAACAGGGTAAACGCGCATGGTTGAATAATCCATAAACCGGGGGTTAATTAGTTAATGAAATCAATAATTTTAACCTTGCAATCAAATTGTATTGTAAAATGTCAAAAAAATGGGTTTTAAAAAAATTTTTTTTTTTTCACCATGCTAGAATACGAATCCTGGACCCTAGCAGATGAGCGTGCAATTGTTTGACCCACTACGCTACGACGAGACAAAAGAGAAACTGAGAATACTTCTACTGTCCAAGAAGAGCATTACTACGGTTCCTCCCGCTCGCACCCGAACGTAGGGCCAAACAGGGTACCGCGCATGGTGAATTATAATACCAAAACCGGGGTTTATTATGTATAATGAAATGCAAATAATTTAAACCTTGCAATCAAATTCTGTAAAATTTGTAAACCCCCCTAATGTATTTTCCACCATGTAGATACGATCCTGGACCCTAGCAAATGAGCGTGCATGTGTTTGACCAATACGCTACGACGAGACAAAAAGAGAAAACTGAGAATACTTCTACTGTCCAAGAAGCAGCAATTAACTAACGGTTCCTCCTCCCGCTCGCAAACTCGACGTAGCAACAGGGTACCGGCGCATGGTGAATAATACCATAAACCGGGGGTTTATTATGTATAAATGAAATGCAATAATTTTTAACACTTTGCAATCAAATTTGTAATTCGTAGAATCACCCTAATGTATTTTCACCATGCTAGGATACGAATCCTGGACCCAAGCAAATGAGCGTGCATGTGTTTGACCACTCCGCTACGACGAAGACAAAAGAGAAACTGAGAATACTTCTACTGTCCAGAAGAGCATTACTACGGTTCCTCCCCGCTCGCACTCGAACGTAGGGCCCAAACAGGGTACCGGCATGGTGAATAATACCATAAACCGGGGTTATTATGTATAATGAATGCCATAATTTTAACCTTCGCAATCACAATTTGAATTTGGTAATACCCCTATGTATTTCAAGCACATGCAGATACGAATCCCTGGACCCTAGCAAGATAAGCGTCGCATGTGTTTTGACCACTACACGCACGACAGACAAGAGAGAGAACTGAAGAATACATCTACTGTCAAAGAAGCATTTCCGGTTCCACCCGCTCGCACTCGACGAACGTAGGGCCAAACAGGGTACCCGCGCATGGTGAATAATACCATAAACCGGGGGTTATTATGTCATCTGCAAGGGTCCGGGATCGTATCCTAGCATGGTGAAAAAACATTAGGGGGTAAATTTACAATTACAAATTTGATTTCAAGGTGCAGGGTATTGCATTTCATTTATACATAATAACCCCCCGGTTTATGGTATTATTCACCATGCGCGGTTCGTCCCCTGTTTGGCCCTACGTTCGAGTGCGAGCGGAAGGAAACGTAGTAATGCTCTTCTTGGCCAGTAGAAGTATTCTCGGATTCCTCTTTTGTCTCGTCGTAGCGTAGTGGTCCAAACCATGCACGCTCATCTGCTAGGGTCCAGGATTCGTATCCTAGCATTGGTGAAATACATTAGGGGGTATTTAAAAAATAACAAATTTGATTGCAAGGTTTAAATTATTGAATTTCATTATACATAATAACCCCCGGTTTATGGTATTATCATTCACCATGCGCGGTACCCTGTTTGGCCCTACGTTCGAGTGCGAGCGGGAGGAATACGTAGTAATGCTCTTCTTGGACAGTAGAAGTATTCTCGGATTCCTCTTTTGTCTCGTCGTAGCGTAGTGGTCAAACACATGCACGCTCATCCTGCTAGGGTCCAGGATTCGTATCCTAGCAAATGGTGAAAATACATTAGGGGGTATTTACAATTACAATTTGATTGCAAGGTTAAAATTATTGCATTTCATTATACATAATTAACCCCCGGTTTAATGGTAAATTATTCACCATGCGCGGTACCCTGTTTTGCCCTACGTTCGAGTGCGAGGGGGAGGAACCGTAGTAATGCCTCTTCTTGGACAGTAAGAAAGTATTCTCAGTTTTCTCTTTGCTCGTCCGTAGCGTAACGTGGTCAAACCACATGCACGCTCATCTGCTAGGGTCCAGGATTCGTATCTAGCATGGTGAAAATACATTAGGGGTGTTATTTACAATAACAAATTTGATTGCAAGGTTTTTAAAATTCATGCACTGCTGGATACATAATAACCCCCGGTTTTTGGTATTATATTCACCATGCGCCGGTAACCCTGTTTGGGGCCCGCTACGTTCGAGTGCGAGCGGGGAGGAACCGTAGTAATGCTCCTTCTTGGACAGTAGAAGTATTCTCAAGTTCTCTTTTGTCTCGTCGTAGCGTACTGGTCACACATGCACGCTCATCTGCTAAGGGTCCAGGATCGTTATCCTAGCATGGTGAAAAATACATTAGGGGTATTTACAATTACAAATTTGAATTGCAAGGTTAATATTATTGCATTTCATTATACATAATAACCCCCGGTTTATTGTATTATTATCACAATGCGCGGTACCCTGTTTGGCCGCTACCTTCGAGTGCGAGCGGGAGGAACCGTAGTAATGCTCTTCTTGGGCAGTAGAAGTATTCTCGTTTCTCTTTTGTCTCGTCGTAACGTAGTGGTCAAACACAGCACGCTCATCTGCTAGGGTCAAGGATTCGTATCCTAGCATGGTGAAAATCATGTATGGAGTTCTACAATTTAATTATATATATAATAAATATATAAATATATATATATATATATATATATATTATATATATATATATATATATATATAATATATATATATATATATATATATATATATATATATATATATTAATGCAAGAGATCTTAAAGTTTGTTCCAAATTAAAAAAATAACTCACCATAATTGAGTCACTTTCACTCAGTCCCATCACCTTCAGTGACTTAATGTGGAGGAGTAAGTTCGATGCAATATTAACAACTTTATTTCCCTCCAGTATCCTGGTCTGGCAGCTATGTTCTTCACTCATTAACCTACAACCACTCCGAGTTTGAAGTGAGGATGCACGGGCTGTTGCCATAAGCAAGAATCAAAAATCATCAAAGATTTACTGCTGAACCCGGATGAAAGCCCTTTCCTTCCTTGTATTGCCTTTATTTGCTTTAAGCAAAGTTACGTTGCATATGTTTTTTTGGCATAGTTAAATTTTTAACACCTCATCAATTTGCAAATTCCCAATCTTGTCCTTAAGATAGAAAAAAAATAACGAAGATAGGACTCCCTCCCGTAACGCTCTTCTTTTCCTGCAACATATCAAGCCTAACAGCAATAGGCGTCATTATTTCGATGTACTCCGCAATTACCTCCTTATCACTTTTATTAAATATTGGAAGACAAAGCTTTTTGCTCCACACAAATGTTGTTGATTTGTGTCGTGCGGAGCCATCAAAGTTCTTTAAGGAGGGTCTTTTAATAAAAGTATAGAGGAGTTCCAGCGAGTAGCACTTGGTGTTTTAAGTTTTGTTCCCAATTCCTTTTTAATTTTCGCAGCAGTTGTAGTTTTCCTGTTTTGGGCATTCCACAATTCCTGTGCTTTTGTAAATGTCTTATTAAATGGATCCTTGGCACCAGAGGACCAGCGAGGAGCATTTGAAACATCCTTGGTAGCCAAGATGTTTCATGAGTAGGAAATGCAACGGCGATGTTTAGTTAGGTTAAGTGCATCATGTACTTTAAGCAGTTTTTCTAGCAACCACTATCTCTGCATTAGGTAACTGTTCTTCTTCCTCTTCGTCACCCGTTTCTGCATGGGCATCCATCCGAAAGGCTGCACAGAAATTTGCACCGGTATCTGTTGTAATGCAGACAACCTGAAATAAATTTTTTTAATTTAGTTGTTTCCTTATTAATTTGGAGTTATAATTTTTTTCAACATTACGTTATTATTTCATATTTATTTTTAGTGACCTTATGCTCAATGCCAAATTGTTGATGATTATCCGTAATATTGTTGGCTATGAATGTGCTTGTCTGAGAAACAGATAACTCTCTACAGGCAAGGACAGCCTTCTCTCTCTTCAAAGTATTTAAATTAATCCAGTGAACCATCCCCAGAAAACTTCTGTTTGTTGTTCCCAGTCCAGCAGTCTGCGGTTGTGGCTACATAACTGACCTTACTGATAATGTTGGTTAAATCAGCCTTAACTATTATGCATATGACATCAAGATCCCCCATCACTTTTCTTCTGGAGGGGAGGTGGAAATCAGAGTTCAGATAGGACAGGAATTCGACAAAGAACTCAGACTCCACAATGTGAATAGGCCAACAACTGTCATGTAGCAGAAATCTAGAAAGCAAAAATATTGATGAGAAAATGATATTAATGACAAATAAAACTTGGTAATTCAAATTCGAAATTTTTTGAATGGACTGTATTCTGTTAGTTTTCAACCTGTTAGTTGTGACATCACTTATTGTTAACCTGTACTTAAAATAAAACACTTACTTATAAAGCAACTCAAGAGCTCTATTCTGTTTAAATATTTTCGACATAGACTGGAGATTGGAGAATGATGGTCTGACGATTTTTTGCTAGGTGTCTCACTGTCTATCGAGCAGCTCCGGCCCCACTTTGACCCTCCTTCAATTGCAGTACACAGCTCCTTGTGCAAAGAAGGATGTTTCTAAAAAAAAGTTTACAAAACTAAAATACTTATTCATGTAAATAAAATATTTGAAATATTTAATGGATGAATTTTAAAATTAAAAAAGAAAAAAACTTCAAATAAAAAGTATCGGTGCCAGTTATTTACGATCAAGTAGTGCGATTTCAAGCTATGTGTTGATTTAATGTCAAAGCTAAATTTTTATTTTTTTTTACATTGGGAGCATTCAATCTTTCCCTTGTATATCATTCTATTACCCTCAATACACTCCTTCTTTACTACCTGACAGAATCCAAACAGTACTTGATATAGATGGGGCCCATAGGGTGCTCAAGTCATCTTGGCTGCCTTTTTTCATGGGAAGTACAGGCAGCATCACACTCAAATAATTCAAGAGTTACACTTCGAACGACTTTCAACCGTCCGCAATTCTTTTTTCCATTTAGCACTTATTTCATATCTGTTTTAATCCCAATTTTAAACAACAAAAACACTAAGCGTTTAATCGCTAAGTCGCAATAACAATACTTAGTAAATTGGCTATCAAAGATAATAATATAATAATAATAAAATTAATATAATAATAATAATAATAATTAATAAATAATAATAATAATTATAATATAATAATAATAATAATAATAAATTAAAATAATAATAATAAATAATATTTTTAACATTATTTTATTATTTTATATTATTATTATTATTATTATTATTATTATTATTATTATTTAGTTTTATTATTTTATAAGTATTGTAAATAAAAATAATATTTTATTATATTATATATATATATATATATATATATATATATATATATATATAATAATATATATAATATATATATAGTATATATATATATATATATGAGAGAGAGAGAGAGAGAGAGAGAGAGAGAGAAGAGAGAGAGAGAGAGAGCGAGAGAGAGGAGAGAGAGAGAGTATATATAAGCGCAAATTACTTAGACAGAGCGCAAACGCCAATTATTTAGATAGAGCGCAAATTTGCGCTTTTGCGCTCTTAAAAAAGTTATAGTTAATTGAAGCGCAAATGCAGGAAGCGCACATTTTTAAGAAATTTCGCGCAACCGCAAAGCTACATTTTTTACGCAAAGCGCAAATTGCGCTTTGCGCTTTTGCGCTTTCATTTGCGCTTAAATGCCCAACCTCTGATATATATTATATAATATTATTATATATATATATTATATATATTATATCTATATATATATATATATATATATATATATATAATATTAGTATATATATAGTATTATAATTATATATAAATGATAATTAATTCAAATAAAATAAGTGCCTCTAAACAGATTTTACTGAAAACAAATAGAAAAAAAAAATAATAATGAAAGAATAACAAAATTAATGATCGGTCTTCTTTAATGAAAAAAAAGTTATAGAGTCTCTAAGTTTGTGAAAAATTCCATACGATTATTTTCGTTTATCGCACTGACGAAGCAAGATGCAAGAAGAAAGTAGCATAGTCATCCGGTCGTCAGAACAACTGGACCCATTGTTCCCAGTAATAATATAACTATACTAAGAGCCATAGTTTGTCAGTATATGTACTAAGACCATACGTTTCGAGTACCATATTATGGTTTATCTATGTATTATATTTCAGAATAAAATATATAATATATATATATTATATATATATTATAATATATATATATATAGTATAATATATATATATATATAATTGTTGATATATTTAGTTAATTGTTTTATTTAAACTAAAGAATACTATAGGGTAAATGCACAGCAGGTTGCCGTATGGCAATCATACGGCAACGCTCACGTGCAGCTCACATTTGAAGCAAGCTCTTCAGCAATCGGTCCGCTATGCATTTAAGGCAATCTGCGGTGCATCTACCCTATAGTATTCTTTAGTTCAAATAAAGCATGTAACTAAATATATGGGTACTAAAAAAATTAATTCCAAAACCTTAAAAAAAAATTAAAAATTACCCAAAACTGTTAAAATTTATTAAACCGTTAAAATATAATCTATATATTACGGATTAAATTTTTGGATATATATATATATACTAAAATAAATTTCAATTACATTTATAATTTGTACTTTCTTTCTCTTCTTTACACCATGGTTTCGTAACATATCATGGGGTTTATAGAGTTGCCTTGCCTCAAAGTGCTCCTACATTCACACCAAATCGAAATTCAGCCCAGTTCTATTATATGAAAACCCTATTTGAATATTCTAAACTTTGAGAGGCTGTAACTTTTTTCCTAAAGAAACCGATCATTAATTTTTTTTTATATTATTATTCATTACTATTTTTTTAGATTATATGCTGTGATTTATATAAAAATCTGTTTACAAACACTTATTGTTGTAAATAATTCTTCCATAATATATATATATATATATATATATATATATATATATATAAAGTTTATATAAAGTTTATTTTATATAACATATATACATATATATATATAAAATATATATGTATATGGCATACATATATATATATATATAGATAGAGTTAGCAAAGAGTATATATATATATAAATATATATATATATATATATATATATATATATATATATATATATATATATATATATAGTGGTAATATAGTAAGATATGGATGATATATATATATATATGTATATATATAAGATATATATATATATATATATAGTTATATATATATATACACATATATATATATATTTATATATAATTATAAAACTGAGAGATATATATATATATATATATATATATATATATATATATATATATATATATATATATGTAGTAAATGAGGGTATATATGGTATATATATATGTATAATTGAAACCTCCTGCTCCTCTGAAACCCGAAATACATTTAATAATAATAATATAAATAATAATACTAATAATAATGTGTATGTGTATGCAGGAATTAATTAATACCATTAATAATAATAATAATAATAATAATAATAATAATATTAATAATAAATTCCTCATTAATAGTACCGACTTCAGCAGATTTTCATGAAGCTTACAGGAAATGTTTTTAATTAAACGTATTAAAAAGTTGAGTACTTACTCTCTAAAAGTTATGAAGTTCTCAATTTCGTATTTGCATTTCTCCATAGAGATCCTTGTTAATAAAGCCGACCCAAGCTTATTATCTCATTCAAGTTAAATGAAATATTTCAAATGAAATGTAAGAAAAGGGCGTAAAAATAAAAAAAAAACGAGAATTTGATATTTATAACATGTAATATTAAATCTTACTGTGATATGCTTTTATTATTATTATTATTTTTAATAGACTTTTGAAGTTGAAGAAATATTTATTTTATCACCACTCACCTGTCGGGACAAGGAAAATGTTCGCATGTCATGCATTTTTATTTTTGCGTTATATCTATTTTACGCAAAATAATATAATAATAATAATAATAATAATAATAATAATAATAATAATAATAATAATGTTAATTAAATTAACAATAATAATAATAATAATGTAATTTTAATATAATAATTAACAATAATAATAATAATAATAATAATAATAATAATAATAATAATAATAATAATAATAATAATAATAATAATAATAATAATAATAATAATAATAATAATAATAATAATAATAATAATAATAATAATAATAATAATAATAATAAGAAACGTCGTTATGCTCCACCTGAACGCGAGCGTTCAGGCTTGCCTATTGATCGCGGGCTTCGCCCGCACATCATCAACACTAAAATATTCCATTTAACTCGACAATCGAAAAGTTACCTAAATTGGCTACAACAAAAGCCACGTGTCTGAAAAACATCCTAAAGAGTATCCTTCAAATATTTCTAAAGAAAATAAATAAATTAATTTAATTAAGCTTGCCGGAAAATCGAGCTAAGCCCGCATGGCCACATTTGCTCACTTCGCTAACTGTGCGTAAATATTACAATACTATGACACAAATATGTAAACACACGAGATTTTGCTCTGTAAGAATTTAATTTAACCCTATTACTCTATTTCATTTCTTTCTTTATCCACTACCAAATTCAGCCTTTCTACGTCCATTTCAAAGTTTTTGTCAAAACCCCCAAAGGGGAGCCCTATAGTTATATATATATATGTTAAATAGTAGGCTATATCTATATGTACATACATATACAATATATAAAGAGCAGAGCAGCAGCAGCAGCATGATGTTGGTGGCGCAGGTGTATATGGCAATGGCCAAAGCAATAAAGGCAACAGGTGGTATATATATATATATATATAGGTATAAGTGGTATATGGTGGCAGAAAAAGTGTTATATTATAAAGGAGATATGTTATATATATATATATATATGTTAAGTTATTATATATATATATATATATATATATATATATATATATATCGTCATCGACAATACTTCCGTTTCATTATAATGGAAACATAAATGTTAATTAGAATTTTAATAGCATTCAGACTATATCTATATGTACATATAGTATAGTATATATAGCATATATATATATATATATATATATATATATATATATATATATATATATTATATATATATATAAGGTTATTATTATTATTATTATTATTATTTAGTGTATATATAGTATATATGTAATAGTATGGTATATATATATATATGTTATATATATATATATATATATATATATATATGTTATATATATATATATATATATATATATATATATTCAAGCTAGCAAAGCGATAGTCTGTGTTCTGAGACAGTTTGGTTTGAGAGAAATGAATGGTTCTCATAATCAGCCTGTTCCACCTGTGATCGTTAATGAAAGTACATTTCTGGTGGTGCTTTTCTACAATGTAATGATCCCTACGTCCACATGTTCTGGCCAGCCAGTGGGCCAAGCTGAGCCCTGTTTCCCAAGGACCTTTCTCGAAGGGTCCCACTGACAGGACGAAAGTTCCGACTAGGTAGATGATTACCAACATATATATATATGAGCAAATATGGTATATATATATATATATATATATATATATATAGTATATAGGCAGTATATTAGAGTACATTATATATTATTATTATATTATATTATATATATATCGTTGAGCATATATATATATATATATATATATATATATATACACCAACATATATATTATATAATTATAATAAAGAAATATATATGTATATATATATATATATATATAGTTGGTGTTGTTACATATATATATATATGATGCTATTATTTATATATATATACATATATATATATATATATATATTTCATATATTTCATATATATATATATATATAAATATATATATATATATATATAGAGAAATATATATATATATATACATATATATATATATATATATATATATTTAAATAAATATATATATGTTATATATATATATACATAGTATATATATATATATTATTATATATATAAAGAAGAGTTATATATATATATATATAGTTATATATATATATAAAAGAGTATATATATATAGGTTAGTAGTATATATATATATATATATTAGAAGTATAAATATATATATATATATATATATATATATATATATATATATATATATATATATATATATATATATATATATATATATATATATATATATATATATATATATAATCATATATAATAATATGATCTGACTTTTTTCGAAGATGGACGGATTGAAAATAGAGGGGAGAAATAAAAAAGAAGAAACTGAAGAACAACAGAGAAGAAAGCTGAAGATTGAAGGCTGCAAGAACTTCCAACTAAGGTCTGAAATGCTTTCAGAATTCAAGATGAGAAGGATTTTGAAATGATGATCTGGTCAGACTATTGCAACAAAGAATTTTGCTAAATTTAATGATTCCGTTTTTAAATTTTAAAGAAAGAAACATACTATTTTATATTTTGATTAAATTTAATGGAGGAGTTGCAAAATTTTCAACAATATTTCTTTTATTAAGTATATAAAAATATCATAATTAATCTGAAATATAAATGGAGGAGCGACAATATTTCGAGATTTAGTTTTTTGGATTATTCAATTTAAAAAAAATTGAACTTGGATTGTAATGTTAATATACAAATTGCACTAAATTATTCTGACCAGACGAGTTTGGATAAAGAGACACATCGGATCATAGGAAGAGAGACCTCTTCTCTTGGCTATTAAGGGTAGGGAATCCCTAACCTCAATAATAATAATAATAATGATAATATATATATAGGGCGACAGGGCTAGCAACCCGGCCCTTTACTTTTCTGCTTGTATTACTCTTGGACCAGCGTTGGAATCTCATGTGCCTAGAAACACGATTTTCTGGAGAGCTCTAAGAGAACGTGGTTTCGAGGCCGTACCAAGGTAAGATACAAGAGCTCCACTTAAAGCTGGTGAAACCCTACCTAGTTTACAATTCAAGGAGTAGAATCGGAAACCATTGCCCCGAGAAATAGTTTCTTAAGAGTTCTCTAGGATCAAGAGTTTTGGGGCAAGAAGGAAGAAGATGCTGGTCCAACTAACAGGGCGAAAACCGTACCTGGGAGATGGTAAATAATACAAGTTTCAAAAGAAAGATGCTTGGAATTATATAAGGAGGAAAAAAAGAAATACTAAAAGGTGCATACGTAGGAGAAAACAAGAGGTAAATGAATAGTTTGGAAGGAGGATGAATGGGGATTTACAAGGGAATAGGAAGCTCTTCTGGAAGGAAGCGCGAAAGGTTAAGATTGAGAATAAGGGGAACCTGCTTAGAATAATGTATAGGGATGGTGCTTTTGTAACTGATGAAATGGATGTGAGGGGAGTGTGGAAAGAACACTTCAAAAATCTGTATAATATTGGCAGTAATGAAGAGTTGATAGTGAATATGTTTAGGTTTGATGGTGCAAGAAGGAATAGGGATTTTGGGGATAAGGTTATTAGCAAGGAGGAGGTAATGGTGAGGAGAAGAGGAGAGAGATGCAAACCTGCCGGCATAGAAGAAATTACTGGTGAAATGATCAAGAACGGAGGTGATGGTGATTGATTGGATTGGAAGCGCTGTGTAATAAAGCGTTATGGCGGTATAGTTTCGAGGGATTGGAAGAGAGCAGTAACAGTACCCTTATATAAGTGTAAAGGAGATAAGGGAAACTGTAGAAATTATAGGGGAATTAGTTTATTGAGTGTTGTAGGGAAGATATATGCTGGTATTTTGGTTGAAAAAGTGCGTCGAGTGACTGAAGGAATGATTGGTGAAGAACATGGTGCGTTTAGGAGTGGTAGAGGATGTGTGGATCAAATCTTTACACTGAAACAAATGATTGAGAAAATGAGGGAGAAGAATAAGTTGTATTTAGGTTTTATGGATTGGCAACAGGCGTATGATAGGATTAATAGGGAAGCTCTATGGCAGGTGTTAGTGATATATGGTGTTGGTGGTAGGCTTCTGAATGGAATCAAAAGTATGTATGACGATAGTGAGGCGTGTGTAGGAATAAATGGTGTCAAAAGTAATTGGTTTAGTATTAATATCGGAGTGAGGCAGGGTTGTGTTATGTCTCCTGGTTATCTTCACAATTTGTATGGATGGGGCTAAGGAAAAGAATTAGAGATGGGGGTGGCTGGAAATGGTGTTAGAATGATGGAGAATGGAGATGAATGGAGGGTGCCCTACCTATTATAAGCGGATGATTTGGTTTTGTGTGGCGAATCTGAAGAGAGCTTGAGAGGATTGGTAGAGACATTTGGCATGGTGTGTAAAAGGAGGTTTGAAAGTAAACGTAGAAAAGAGTGTTTGGTTGGAGTGAGGACAGTCCTCAGTGCGAAGTTATGTTAGATGATGAGCAGCTGGGAATCAAGTGTCTGAGTTTAAAATATTTAGGATATATGTTGATGAAAAGGGAACGATGAAGCAGAGTGGTAGGAAAGTTGTGAATGCAGAAGGTGGCTGGTGCAATTAAACTGTTGGTGAATGTAAATGGACTAAGTCTGGAGTGCGCTAGGATCTTACATGAGTGGATGTTGTTATCTGTGTTATTGTATAGTAGTGAGACTATGGTCTGAATAGAAGTATAGATCTATAGTTCAATGTGTTAAGATGGACAATGTTAGGGGAATGCTAGGTGTGAGAAGAATTGATAAAATGAGGAATGAACGTATTAGAAAGGGGTAAATGAAAATAAATGTGAAAATATGTTGAGATGGTTTGGTCATATGGAAAGGGATGAATGATAGTCGGTTTCTTAAGGGATGTATAGTGGCGAGTGTGTTAGGAACCGACCGGCTAAGACCGAAGAAAAAGTGATTGAGTCAGTAAATCAATGCCGTGAGTTTCATAGAGGCGAGAATAAAGGTGCATAATGGAAACAGAAATTTGGCGGAGTTTAGTGGTATGGTTGTATTCACCTGGGCTAATGGATGAACGATTACACTGACGCGATTTACCATAGCGAGGGTCCGGTCCCGTGAAGTCTAGGTGGATGCCTCTGTCCCAGCACTAGTTCTCACCAATACTGATACAGAGCGGAAGCTTGGGTTTTTCTTTCGATTTTTGCCTGCGATTTTTTCACTGCTTTTCTCTTTCCGATGCATGTAACACACCTTACCCCCAGTCTTGGGAAAGAGGAAGATGAATATATATATATATATATATATATATATATTTATCTATATATAAAGTAGGAATATGAAGAGTATATATATATATATATATATATATATATATATATATATATATTATTATTATATATATATATATATATATATATATATATATATATATATATATGTAGTAAATAGTAAAGAGTAGTAAATATATATATATATAAAGATTTTTCAAAATATTTATTTTTATAGTTATTTCGGAAACTCCTATTACATTGTGATTAGAAAAAATGGATATATATATATATATATATATATACCCATTTACCCCATATGCCTGTAGTGCCTAAATGGTTTGTTCTCTGCCTTATGTTCATATCCGACACTCATCCTCCAGGCCCCATCTAGAAACACTACCTTTTATCCACATATCATATTCACATACTTATATCTACACCCCTCTTCTAGGCAACATCTTACAGACATCATTATCCCTTATATCCCTATGTGTGGGGAAAAATGGCCCAAATCGGATGGGTCCTGCGTGTCGTAGAAGGCCACTAAGGGACGGTGGTAGTTAGGTTGGCTGCCCACTACCACTTATCTTTGCCAGGAATGCTAAAATGAATGCCTCGGAGAAGGTCGTGATCGCCGTAAGTGGCC
>JABUQX010056195.1:25000-27500 GCA_015478945.1 Trachelipus rathkii | reverse complement strand
TTCGAAAGCTATATATGCTTCATTTTCTATATTTTGAAAGCTTAATTGCTTATTTACCTATAATTTATATAATTGATGTTATCTTACTTTATTTTTGTATTCACAACCATATGGTTAAATATTTCATGGAATGTCAGAGGACTAAATGTTGAGAGGAAGAGGGGAGAGGTAATGGGTGTATCTAGAAAGGAAAATTTGATTTGCTTGGTGTGACTGAAACAAAGATGAAATTAACCCGTGTAAATGAGTGGTGTGGTGTGAAATGTGTATGTGCTAGTGTGGAAAAGAATGAGAGGGTTGAAAAGGAGTTGCAATTCTGATGAGTGACCTGTGGTAGAGAGCTATGGTAGATTTTGTTTGCATGAGTACTAGAATTATAATGGTTAAATTTAAGTTTGAAAAGGTCAAGGTATATGTTCGTATGACATATGGTCCATCTGAGGGTAATGCTGAAGAGAGTGCGATTTTATGGGATAATCTGAATGATGTTTTAAATGAAATGAGTAGGAGCTTCAGATTGATTGTGTTGGGTGACCTAAATGGCTGGATAGGTGACCAAAAAAGGATTTATAACAGGTGGCTTTGGGGTGTCGGGAGAAAATGAGAATGGTATAAAGTGACTGATTTCTGTGAGGAGAGAGATATGTGTGTAAGTAATACTTCTTTAAACACAAGAATATTCATAAGTATACTAGACTTGGTGTAGGTAGAGATGGTATCGAAGTGAAAAGTATAATTGATTTTATTTTGGCGAAGAAGGAGATGTTGAAGTATGTATTGGATGTTAAATCAGTGAGGGGATTAGGAATGGGATTATCGGATCATTATGTTGTTTTATGTAAAATTAAGTTGGATGGAAAGGAAAGTGATAAGGAAGGAAATGGGTATAATTAAGAGTGAGAAGTTAAGTGAACAAGGTAATAAGGATAAGTATTTAAAAGCGCTTGCAAATAAATTAGTTGATTGTGAGCAAGTTGAAACTGAAAAAATCTGGCAGCAAATGAAGGAAGTGGTTGTTAGTAGTGCAAAATAAGTATGTGGATGTGCTAAAGTTGGAGGTAAAAATGTTAACAGTGAGTGGTGGAATGAAGAGGTTATGCAAGCGGTTAAGAGTAAAAAGGAAGCGTGGTTGAATGTACTAAAAGCCAATGATGAGGTTTCAAAAGAAAGATGTTTGGAATTATATAAGGAGGAAAAGGAAGACTAAAAGATGGCCTGTAGGGAGAAGTAGAGGTAAACGATGCTAGTTTGGATTGAGGATGAATGACGACTTACAAGGGAATAGGAAACTCTTCTGGAAGGAAGGTCGAAAGGTTAAGAATGAGAATAATGAGAATCTTCGCTTTCAGGAATAATGAATAGGGATAAAAGCCTGTAACTTATGAAATGGATGTGAGGAGAGAGTGGAGGGAGCACTTCAAAATCTTTATAATATTGGTAGTAATAAAGAGGTGATAGTGTATGTGAGTGGGTTTAATGGTACAAGAAGGAATAGGTATTTTGGGGATGCGATTATTAGTTAGGAGGAGGTAATAAGGTAGAGTGAGAAAGTTGAAGAATCTCAAATCTGAAGGTATAGATGAAACTACTTGAAATTAGATGAATCAAGAATGGAGGCGAAATGGTAATTGAGTGAATTTGGAAGTTGTGTAACAAAGTGTTAATGGATTGTATATTTCCGAGGGATTGGAGGAGAGCACTAATAGTACCCTTATATAAGTTTAAGAGGGATAAGGGTGACTGTAGGAATTATAGGGAAATTAGGGTATTGCATGTTGTATGGAATATATATGCTGGCATTTTGGTCGAAAAGTGCGTCGAGTGACTGAGAAACTGATTGGTGAAGCACAAGGTGCGTTTAGAAGTGGTAGAGGATTTGTGGATCAAAACTATCATCATTTAGGTTTTATGGATTTGCAACAGGCGTATGATAGGATTAATAGGTAAGCTCTATGGCAGGTGTTAGTGAAAAATGGTGTTGGTGGTAAGCTTCTGAATGTAATCAAAATTATATATGACGATAGTAAAGCGTGTGTAAGAATAAATTGAGTTGAAAATTATTGGTTCAATATTAATAGAGGAATGAGAGAGGGATGTGTTATGTTTAATTGGTTATTCGATTTGTATATGGATGGTGTTATGAAAGAATTAGAGGTTGGGATAGCAAAAGATGGTGTTAGAATGATGGAGAATGGAAGAGAGTGGAGGGTTCCCTACCTATTATATGGGGATAATTTGGTTTTGTGTGGCGAATCTGAAAAGAGTTTTAGAGGATTGGTAGAGGGATTTGACAGGTTGTACAAAAGGAGGGGTTTGAAAGTAAACGTTATGGTTGTGAATGAGGACATTACTTGGTGTGAAGTTATGCTGGATGGTGAGCAACTGAAACAAGTGTCGGAGTTTAAATACTTAGGATATATTTTGGATGAAAAGCTAACGGATGACGCTGAGTGTAGTATTAGAGTTATGAATGGCAGGAAGGTGGCTGGAGCAATTAAAT
>JABUQX010056195.1:0-5000 GCA_015478945.1 Trachelipus rathkii | reverse complement strand
CTTTTTTTCTCCTACGTATGCACCTTTTAGTATTTCTTTTTTCCTCCTTATATAATTCCAAGAATCTTTCTTTTGAAACTTCATCATCATTTGCTTTTAGTACATTCAACCACTCTTCTTTTTTACCTTTAACCGCTTTCATCACCTCTTCATTCCACCATTCACTGTTAACATTCTTACTTTAGCACATCCAAATCCTTCCTTTGCACTCCTAACAATTGCTTCCTTCATTTGCCCCCAAATTTGTTCAGTATCAACTTGTTCACATTCAACCGATTTACTAGCGAGCGCTCTTACATACTTATCCTTATTGTCTTGTTCACTTAACTTCTCACTCTTAATTTTACCTACTTCTTTTCGTATCAACTTCCTCTCCATCCAAGCCCCCACTAACTTAATTTTACATAGAACAACATAATGATCCGATAATCCCATTCCTAAACCCCTCACTGATTTAACATCCAACACATACTTCAACATCTCCTTCTTCATTAACACAAAATCAATCATACTTTTCACTTCGATACCATCTCTACCTACACCAACTCTAGTATACTTATGGATACTCTTGTGTTTAAAGAAAGTATTACTTACACACATACCTCTCTCTTCACAGAAATCAATCACCTTCCTACCATTCTCATTTTCTCCCGCCACCCCAAAACCACCTGTTATACCATCCCTTTTTTGATCACCTATCCAAGCATTTCAGATTCCCAACATTGTGTCAATTCTGAAGCTGACCTACCCACCCATCTACGAACATCATTCAATTATTCCAAAAAAGTTGTATTCATCATTCAACGTTTTTCCCTAATGAACCATACGTCACAACCACAAATACCTTGACCTTTTGTCAAACTAAATTTAACCATCAGAAATTCTGACTCACAACTTCAAAGTCTTACCATGGGGGCTTAAACCCACAGGTCCATTCATCAAAATTGCAACTCCTTCTCTCCCTCTCTCATTCCTTTTCACACCAGCACACACACATTTCACACCACACCACTCATTTTCACCGTTTCCTTTCATCTTTGTTTCAGTCACAGCGAGCAAATCAAATTTCCCTTTATAAATACATCCATGACCTCTTCCTCTTTCCTCAACATTTATTCCGTCTAATTCTTTGTATCCATACGATTAATAACATTTCCGCGAAAGATAGAAGGCCGTTTACGGCGATGCCGACCTTCTCCGAGGCCGCAATTAGCATTAGCCTGGCAAGAGATAGATGTAGTAGGCACGCCAACCCAACTACACCGTCCCCTAGTCGCCTTCAGACACGCAGACAATACGATGTGGGCAGATTCTTTCTCCTCCACACGATAGAGATAATGAGTAGTATGGATGTCTGTAAATTGTTATCTAGAAGAGGGGTGTGTACTTCATTTTACATTGTACATTCATTTCTAAAAGTTATTAATAATATATTATATATATATATTATATATATATTATGATATATATATATATATATTATATATATATATATAATATATATATATTATATAATAATATATATATATATTATATATAATATATATTATATATATATAAATATATATTATATATCATATATATATATATATTATATTGTGATGGAGCGAAGCTGAATTTTTGCATAACCGCGGTTGCGGTTTTTTGCGGTTCTAAATTTTCAACACCGCGGTTTGCGGTTGTGCAAAAAAAAACAAAATTGTAACAATGCTTTGTTTATACTACTTCTTACTCCTACTTACTACTACTACTCTACTACTACTATACTACTACTACTACTACTAAGTATCATAATAATATAATAATAATAATAATAATAATAATAATAATAATAATAATAAGTAATAATAATAATTTAATTATATTATTATATTATTATTTATTTTATTATTCTTGATTATTTTTATTATTATTATTATTATTATTATTATTCATTATTCATTATTATTATTATCTATTATTATTATGATTATTATATTATAATTATTATTATGTATTATTATTATTATTATTCATTATTATTATTATTATTATTTTATTATTATTTATTATTATTATTTTATTTATTATTATATATTATTATTATCTTGATATTACTAAATCTTCACATTCTTTAATGGTGGATTTCGTCCTGTTTGAGAAGTTAACCAGGGTGTTGGGAGGATATATTATAGTATAATATATTATTATATATATAATATATATATATATATATATATATTATATATATATATAAAAGTTCACACCTCACGGCATAGCACTATTCAAGGAGGGGAACTCTCTAGGTAATTTCTACTAGGATCGAACTAGGATTCGAACCCGACCTTGGCGCAGGGCGACTCCGATATATATATATATATATATATATATATATAATTAATATATATATATATTATATATATTATATATAATATAATATATATATATATAAATATAGTATATATATCATAATATGATCTCATCATCATTCAATCATCGATCATTATCACATCAACCAGTCACCATCACCCACCTTCTCTCCCAAGACTGGGGGTAAGGTGATGTCAACATGCACCGGAACAGAAAAGTAGGTTAGAAAAATATGACGCAAGCGAAAAAAAAAGACCAAGCCTTACCACCCCTTTATAGCGGTTTAGTGAGAACCGTCGGCAGTCAGAAAATTCACCCTAGAGCTTCACGGGACCGACGGACCCTCCCTATGGCATCTCGTCAATGTGGGGTTCATTCCTTGGCCCAGGTGGGCCAAAACCATGCTCCCTCAGAAAAGCCGGCCATTCATTTCTATTATGCACCTTTCTTCTGCCTCTGCCAAACTCAAATTTCTCTCCTCCAGGCATTCACTTTACTGTTGGAATTTACTTGTTTCTTCCGTTCCCAGCCGGTAAGCTTCCCACTACACTCACACGTATACATTCCTCTTAACAACCGGCTGTCATCCATGTATTCCACATGACCAAGACCATCTCAACTACTTTCTTATTCGTGTTCATTACACTTTCTTCCACACACATCTATAGTAGCGTTCATTTTTCATTTTAATCAATTCTTCTCACTACCTAACACGACCCTAAGATTGGTCCATCTGAACACATCTGTATTTAGATCTGAACCTCTTATTCCAGACGCATAGTTCACTTACTATACATTAACACAGGTAAGCAACATACCCTCAATGTAGAATCCTAGCGCACTAAGACTGGTGCCCCTTTACATCCAAACACGATTTAATTGCTACCGCCACCTTCTGCCATCTCGCACTTCCTACTCAACATCTGCATCATTCCGTTCCACTTTTTATAAATCATTCAATATTTAAAAACTCTTATTTATTAAACGGACACTTATCCAGCTGATCACCATCTAACATAACGTTCACTCTGGGACTGTCCACACTCGCACAGTTTAACCTTACTCTATATCAAAGCGTTTACTTTCAACAATCATTTACACACCCTACCAAATCTATCTACACTCATTTCAAACTCCTCTCCGACTTCGTCACAAAAACCAATCATTCGCACATGCTTTATAAGGTTACATTTTCACTCTTTTCTGCGTTAAATAGTACTGAAGTGAAAATGATAGTGGTTTGCATTGCGAGAGAAATCGATCAGTCAACTAAGAAATCAGATCATCAATAAACGGATAAAACTGAAATGCAGGTAATTATGACGGGACCTGATGTAGCCATGTATACACGATGTTTCCGGAATTCGTAGTTCTTGGATTGTTATGTTGCAACACCTAAGCTGTTCGCATACATTTTTGCTTGTTGAATATGGTTTTAAACATCGTGTCCTGATTTGTCTATCTTTTTGTCGAGAGACAGTTGGAAATAAATGTCTTTTCTACTAAGTTTATTGCACTGACAATGTCCAAAGTGAACACTCTGTTAACTGTTTTGACAAGGGTTTAGGTTATTCCAAGAAGATTTACTTAAAACGTATTAATGTTATTTATAAACATATACTGATGGCTTTAACACGAAGTTAGCACTTTCTGTGATAATTCATCAGGTCATTTCTTTAATTCTTTCAATGACGCAGTTTTCCTCAAGAGTCGTTATAAAAAGGGGAAACCGCTTGAGCCGTTCCAACCATTCTGGTCTCGCACATCTTTTGATCCTTCTTGTTATTTTGTTACTAGAAAAAAAGCTCTTTTATTTTATCTTCCAAAGAAAGTTTTGTGCGCTTCGGAACTTGAACGAAAATGGCTGATTTCAGAAAATTGCCTGAATTAGGAAAGAGTTGAGCAGACATGCTTTAACAAATGTGTACTGTGTGAACTACAGAGCAAAATATAATACTTAAATTCCGAAAAACCAAGATACGTCTCGAAATTCGCCTCTCCTGGAGGGGCTCCAATCATATCCTTGAGCTCTTCCAATTTTCGCTCAAGGGTTTACCCCAAAATACAGCCGGTCACCCAACTTAACAACTTTGCCCGCTTTCCCTGATATCATACGAACCTGATAACTCCTCTCTTAGTCAAGGGTTCACCTCCGTCCCCACCTCGCGTCACCTTACCAAGTGACCGTTCTGTTTAAATGAAATTCCCGTTGTATTCATCAAGGCTAATACTGACATTGTTTAATTAACTTCTTCCAGCTTTTCCGTTGTAATATGCTGACAATGTACTGTAAATGAATTTCCAATTCCTTTCCATCCGGAACTCCGTTAATTGATTTTTGGAGTAGACAGTGTTGTTCCCTTCCAACCTGGTCCTCATTTCTCCGGACTAGAAGGCTTCTAAATTCGCATTTTCGCCTGGAGTTGATAATTCATAGTCGAGTCCTTGGTCCTTATGCCGACCTTGCCTGGCCAATACGATATAGTTTAATTAATTGAATAAGTTTTTCTTCTTCCAACAAATTTTTTTAATTTTGAGTGCGTTGTTTTGTCCTAATGCTTTCGTTTTTTTTGTAGAGTTCAATATTATTTTTGGTGTACTGCTTACGGTGATTTCGTTTTTTTATGATATAAAGCCACTTAGTAAGTCTA
>JABUQX010056194.1:0-47500 GCA_015478945.1 Trachelipus rathkii | reverse complement strand
TATTATATATATATATATATACTAGTATATACTATTTATATGATTATATATTATTATATATAGTACTATATAATATATATATATATATTAATAATACTAATAATAATTATATAATTATATATTACAAAATAATCTAAAATTATACTTTAATATATATATATATATTATATATATATATATATATATATAGTATTATATACTATATTACTTATAATATATATATATATTATATATATATATATATATTAGTATTAGTTAAAAATAATGATAGCGGGAGTTTCTTAAAGGCAGTAGGCTTGCATTGTCATTAAGTGCGTGTATACATCTATTGTGACAGGCAAAACCTTGCAAGTCCGCGTGTGTCATACACAGAATAAAATCCGTGGTATCCTACTCAAATATGAAAAAGACTTGCAAACTGACGTAGAAGAAATCCGTGGCACTTTCCCCCCTTCGGGGAGAAAATGCCAAATATTTAGCATCAGATTGGTGGAAGGGCTTCTATACCGAGAGCCCGACGCTAAATACTAAGTCGAGAGTGATAGTAGTACCTCGACGAACGAGAGTGAGCTGTAGGAATAGTCTGTACCAAATATTATTATTGCTGTAATACGAGTATTTAAGTAATATTTATAGCGTCTTCGATTATTGTGCAATTTCACTCGTATCCTATTCATTGATCAATTGAAATTGTTATGGGTGAGGCTTGTAAACAAAAATCACGACATCTACACTTATCCTTAATAGATAAACGTGATTTTTGAAGAGTTAACCTTAGTTTATCAATTTTTAATCTGTCAAAAAAGTTATCAAGTGGGTTGAAATCTAGGGGGGGGAATCCCAAAGTTCGAATTTTTTACTTATTGCACTATAACGAGGATGAAATTTCTGTTTCAAATATTCAAAAAATAGTTTCACGAAAGTACGTGATATATAATGTAGTAATAAAGATATAATCATTTATCCATGTATTAAAAAAGTAAAAAAAAAAAAGTATGAAAATTTCTTTAAATGTTTCATATTCAAATAAATTTGTGAAGCTCCATCACTTCAATCAGACCTATCACTAAAATGACTTGACAACTGTTTACTAAAACGATGTGAACACTTTTAGTGGTCAATATGAAGCTTTTCTGAAATAGTATTATTAGTATGCAAGATAACATTTTTTAATGATTTTTATCTAAGTTCTATGGAGGAAAAAATTAATTTGGAGAAAAAACGCTCAACTAAACATTAAATTTGTCCCCGCGTGACTGGAAGGTAGAAAAAATTTATAAAACTTTATATATACTATATTATAGTATATATATATAGTATATATAAACAATATATATACCTATATATATATTATGTAATAAAGAAGTAATAGATATAGTAATATATATATTATATATTATTAAATATTATATTATAATATACGATCATTAGGTAGTACTAAAACGTATATCTATATTATAAGTAAATTTAGTTATAGTAAATTGTAAAGAAATTCATTATTATAGTAAATATTAGTATATATGATTCTAAAGAAAAATGAAAAAACTTTTGTTAAATGATGATTAAAAAAATATTAGTTAATATAATTTAAATAATTAATACTTCCAAGGCACCCTGCTCGTGCTCCGGCTTCCTGCTCCGCTCCGGCGCCGTCTCCGGCTCGCGGCCGCCTCGGCGCGGGCTCCAGCTCCGCTCCGGCTCCAGCTCCGCTCCGGCTTCCGGCTGCTGATAAATTCAAATTGCTCAGCTCCAACTTACTGCAAAATTATTTTCAAGTGCCCAAAAAATTCTTTAAAAAAATTACACACAAAAAACCTTTCTAAAAAATATAACAACCACTTTTCTACGACTTTGTATTTCGGAAGAATTGGCCATTTAAATGATTTGAACCACAAAAATCCAAAAATATCCAAAATTTCAAGATTTTGACAAAAATTGTATTAGAATAACCAAAAAAATGTCGGAAACATGTTTTTCCGAAGGCAGGCCCCAACTTATTCCCGTACACCAAACAACTTTTCTAAAATCACTTTTCTACGACTTGTATTCAGGAGGAAAGGGACATTTATATGTTTGAACCAACAAAAATCCAAAAAAAAAATTAAATTTCAAAACTTTTTGAAAAAACACCCTCGTTACTCCAAAACCTACTCATTAATTACAAACACCATAGTATTTTCTCACACAAATAATCTTTCTAAAAAACAATTATTATACAATCACTTTCTACTTGTATTTCATGAGGAATGGCCATTATATGTATAGGAACCACAAAAATCAAAAATTTCAAATTTTCAAAAATTTTGACAAAAATTAATAAAGAACCTTGTTACTTTAAAAGCCTAAACATTACCTGCGAAGATACACACAATCAACTCACATCAAAAACATTTCTAAAAATATAAAAAATCACCCATTTGATGACTTGTTTTCAGGAGGAAAGGCGCATTTATGATGTTTTGATCCATCCAAAAATAAAATACAAACATTCATAAAATTTCAAAACATTTTTGAACATAAATGTGAGAGTGTAAGACCTCTTACTCCAAGAAGTATAACAGCATAGTAAAAATCCGACAAAAGTCATATCTCTCACATTATCAAGAAACTTTCTAAAAATATAAAGATCACTTTTCTACAACTTTTATTTCAGGAGGAATATGGCCATTTAAATGTTTGAACAACAAAAATCCCAAAAATTTCCAGATTTCAAATTTTGTAAAAATTAATTAAAATGTTACTCCAAAAATATAACATCTATTAAAAATCCGATGATACCATAGTATTCCCCAATAAATACCTTCAACTACACAAAAATAAAAAATCACTTTTCTACCACTTGTATTTCAGTGGGGGAATGGCCATTTATATGTTGAACCACAAAAATTCCAAAAATTTAAAATTTAAAAATTTTTTACAAAAATATAAGGACCCTGTTACCTCCAAAAGGTATAACCAACTATAAAAATCCGAAGTATTTCTCAAACAAAAACATTCTATATCAAAATTAAAAACATTTTGGATTAATTTTAACAGGGAATGGCCATTTATATGTTGGGGCGGGGGAAGGGGGGTAAATGTTCGCAAGAATTGTGAGAAAGTGACAAAAGTTAATTAAGAACCAGTTACTATTACTTATACCAGCTATAAAAAATCCGAAGACACCCTTAGTATCCCTCACACAAAAACTTTTATAATAAATATAACAATCACTTTTCTACGACTTCTATTTCAGGAGGAAAGTTATGGTCATTTATATGTTTGAACAACAAAAAACCTAAATGATCTTCAAAATTCAAAATTTTTGACAAAAAATTAATTAAGAACCTGTTACTCCAAAGTATAACAGCTATTAAAAATCCGAAGGTACCCCAATATTCCTCACACAAAAACCTTTCTAAAAATATAAAAATCACCTTTACATGACTTGCATTTCAGTAGAAATGGTCATTTATAAAGTTAATAATCTTAAAAATCCAAAATTTCAAAATCTCAAAATTTTAACAAAATTAATTAATGGACCAAAAGCATAAATACTCTATCTACTATAAAAAATCGGAAGACCCATAGTATTTCCTCACACAAAAACCTTTCTAAAAATATATAAAATAACTTTTTTCACGATTGTTTTTCAGGAGGAATTGTCATTTATATGTTTGAAAAAACAAAAATCCAAAAATTTCCCTATTTCAAAATTTTGTACCAAATTAATTAAGGACCTCAGTTTCTCCAACAAGTTATAACGAGCTATTAAATATCAAGTTGATACCATATGTATTCCCACACAAAAAACCTTTTTCTAAAAATTAACACTTTCTATCTTACTGTGTATTTCAGAGGAAGATCATTATATGTTTGAACCACAAACAAAATCCAAAAACTATTTCAAAATTCCCAAAACTTAGACAAAAATTAAGTATAGACCTTTTACTCCAAAAGTATTAACAGCTATTAAAATCCTAAGACACCCTAGTATTCCTCACACAAAAAACTTTTACAAAATTATAAAAGCCTTTTCTATCGGACTGGTAATTTCAGTGGACAAGTGTGGACCAGTTTATATGTTTGACCAAAAAATCCTAATATTTCCAACTTTTCAAAAATTTCGATGGAATTTGGTAGGACCTGTTATTCCAAAAGTATAACAGCTATAAAAATCCGAAGACTTCCTAGTATCCCTCAACACAAAAACCTTTATAAAAATATAAAAATCCCTTTTCTGGAGGTGAAAACCATTTATATGTTGAAACCACAAAAATCAAAAATTTCTTAGTAAATTTTCAACAGAATTCTCGATTCAAACAAAATTAATTAAGGACCTGTTACTCCTAAGCGTATAACAGCTATTAAAAATCATCCGTACAGACACCCACACAATAAAAAAAAAAAATTATTCCTCACACAAAACACTTTCATAAAAATAAACAATAATTTTCCTTAAAACCTTGTATTTCAGAAGGAATGGCAATTTATATTAGTTTGAACCACAAAAATCTTATATATATATAGAATTTCAAAATTTAGACTAAAATTAATTAAGGACTGTTACTCCAAAAGTAAACAGCTATTAAAAATCGAGACATTCTAGTATACCTCACACAAAAAACCTTTCTAAAAAATTAAAAGAAATCACTTATGATTTTTGGAGACATGGCCATTTAAAATGATGAACAAACAAAAATCCAAAAATAAACAATATATCACCTCCAGAGAAAAATTATCTAAGAACCTGTTACTCCAATTTATAACGCACTATTACTTTCCGAAGACACCCTAGTGTTCTTCACACAAAAAAACTTTCTAAAAACTATAAAATTCATTTTCTACCGACATTTGTATTTCGAAGGAAAAGGCCATTTATTATGTTTGAAACGCACAAAAATCCAAAAAAATTTCCCCCCACCAAAAAAAAAAATTTCCCCCCAAAAATTTTGAACAAAATTATTAAGAACATCTTACTCCACAATAACAGCTGCCCCCACGCCTCAGAATAATATTCTCGCACAAAAAAATATTTCTGAAAAAATATTTAAAAATCACTTTTACGACTTGTATTTCTAGAGTAATGCCAGTATGCATATGTTTGAACCAACCAAAAATCAAAAATTTCAAAATTTTCAAAATGTTGATAAAAAATCCGAAGATACCAAATTCCTCACACAAAAACTTTTATAAAACATATAAACCATTTCACGACTTCTTGTATTTCAGGAGCTATGCTCATTTATATGTTTGAACCAAAAAAAAGTTCCAAAAATTTCAAAATCAAATACTTTAGACTAAATTAATTAATGGACCTGTTACTCAAAAGTCAACAGTTATTAAAAATCCCGAGACATTCTTAGCGTTAAATATCCTCACAATCACCACATTCCTTTAAACAATATAAAAATCACTTTTCTACACGACTTGTATTTCAGAAGAATGGCCATTTAAATTGATTGAACAACAAAAATCAAAAAATATCCAAAATTTCAAATTTAGACAAAAATTAATTAAGAAACCTTTACTCCAAAAGTATAACAGCTATTAAAAATCCGAACGCACCCCAATATGGAAGTAAAATTTTCACAAAAATATAAAAAATCCCACCTTTTTATGACTTGTGATTTCAGGAGAGGAAAGCCATATATGGTAATGAGACCACTATCTATAGGGTTTCTAAATTTCAACAATATAATTGAATCAAAAGTAAATTAAAGACGCTCTTACCCTACTAATCTATCGTATAACAGCTATTATCCACCAAATCCGAAGAACCTCTCTAGTATTCGCTTACTCAAAATGAGAGCTGTTTTTATTAAAAATATTAAAAATGACAAATGAAGATTCAACGAATTGTATTTCCGGAGGAATGATCGTATTTATAATTGATATGAATCAAAAAAATCTTTAAAAATTTTCAATTATCACTTCTGCAACATACTCGTTCTTTTAAGGACCTCGTCTACTCTTCAAAGCTGATAACAGCTATTAAAAAATCCGAAGATAAGATAGTATTTCTCACACAAAAACCTTTCTGAGAAAGAATATAAACAATCCCACTTTTCTACGGACTAGTATTTCAAGGAATGCCGTTTAATATATTTGAAGCACAAAAAATCCAAAAATTTCCAAATCTAAACTTTCAAAATTTCAAAATTAAAATAAAAATCCATCTCTCTTATTACGTATTTTGAGGGAGGAATGGCCATTATATGTTGAACCACAAAAATCCGCAAAATTCTGTGCGAGAAATTTCAAAAATTTTCGACAAAACACACTCAGAACATTGGTTACTCCAAAAGTGTATAAACAGCTATTTTAAAAGATCCCGAAGACACTCCTAGTATTTTCTCAATGAAAAAAACCTTCTAAAAATTTAAAAATCAATTTCTATGACTTGTATTTCAGGAGGAATGGAAATTTATATGTTTAATCCACAAAAATCAAAAAATTTCAAAATTTCTAAATTATGAAAAAAATTAATTAAGGACCTGTTACTCCAAAAGTATAACAGCTATTAAAAATCCGAAGACATCCTAATATTCCTTACACAAAAACCTTTCTAAAAATGGAAAAATCACTTTTCTACGACTTGTATTTCAGAAAATAAATATATGTTGAACCAAAAAAATCCAAAAATTTCAAAATTTCAAAATTTTGACAAAAATTAATTAAGGACCAGTTACTCCAAAAGTATAACAGGTATTAAAATCCGAAGGCACTTTAGTATTCCTCACACAATAACCTTTCTAAAAATATAAAAATCACTTTTCTACGACTTCTATTTCAGAAGGAATGGCTATTTATATGATTGAATCATAAAAATCCAAAAATTTCAAAATTTCAAAATTTAGACAAAAATAATTAAGAACCCGTTACCCCAAAATTATATCAGCTATTAAAAATCCGAACGCACACCAATATTCCTCACAAAAAAATTTCTCAATATATAAAAATCAAATTTTTATGACTTGTATTCCAGAAGGAATGGCCATTTATATGTTTGAACCACAAAAATCAAAAAATTTCAAAATTTTGACAAAAATTAATTAACTACCTGTTACTCCAAAAGTATAACAGCTATTAAAAATTTGAAGACACCGTAGTATTCCTCACACAAAAACCTTTATAAAAATATAAAAATCACTTTTCTACGACTTGTATTTCCGGAGGAATGACCATTTATATTTTTGAACCACAAAAATCCTAAAATTTCAAAATTTCAAAATTTTGACAAAGGTTAATTAAGGACCTGTTACTCCAAAAGTATAACAGCTATTAAAAATTCGAAGATACCATAGTATTTCTCACACAAAAACCTTTCTAAAAATATAACAATCACTTTTCTACGACTAGTATTTCAAGAGGAATGGCCGTTTATATATTTGAAGCACAAAAATCCAAAAATTTCCAAATTTCAAAATTTAGACAAAAATTAATTAAGGACCTGTTACTAGAAAAGTATAACAGCTATTAAAAATCTAAAGACACCATAATATTCCTAACACAAAAACTTTTATAAAAATATAAAAATCACTTTTCTACGGCTTGTACATTTCAGGAGGAATGGCCATTTATATGTTTAAACCACAAAAATCCAAATATTTTCAAATTTCAAAATTTAGACAAAAATTAATTAACACCTGTTACTCCAAAAGTATAACAGCTATTAAAAATTCGAGACATCTTAGTATTCCTTCACACAAACACCTTTCTAAAAATATAAAAAATCACTTTTCCTACGACATTTGTATTTCAGGAACAATGGACATTTAAATGATTGAACCACAAAAATCCAAAAATTTCAAAATTTCAAAATTTAGACAAAATTAATTAAGAACCTGTTACTCCAAAAGTATAAAAGCTATTAAGTTTCCATAGGCACCCTAATATTCCTCACACAAAAAAAATCACTTTTCTACGACTTGTATTTCAGGAGGAATGGCCAATTATATGATTGAACCACAAAATTCCAAAAATTTCCAAATTTCAAAATTTAGACAAAAATTATTTAAGAACCTGTTACTCCAAAAGTATAACAGCTATTATTAATCCGAAGGTACCCCAATATTAATCACACAAAAACCTTTCTAAAAATATAAAAATTACTTTTCTACGACCTGTATTCCAGAAGTAATGGCTATTTATATGTTTGAACCACAAAAATCCAAAAATTTCCAAATTTCAAAATTTGGACAAAAATTAATTAAGGACCTGTTACTCCAAAAATATAACAGCTATTAAAAATTTGAAGAAACCGTAGTATTCCTCACACAAAAACCTTTATAAAAATATAAAAATCACTTTTCTACGACTTGTATTTCAGGAGGAATGACTATTTATATTTTTGAACCACAAAAATCCTAAAATTTCAAAATTTCAAAATTTTGACAAAAGTTAATTAAGGACCTGTTACTCCAAAATTATAACAGGTATTTAAAAATCCGAAGACACACTAGTATCCCTCACACAAAAACTTTTATAAAAATAAAAAAATCACTTTTCTACGACTTGTATTTAAAGAGGAAAGGCCATTTATATATGTTTGAACCACACAAAAACCAAAAATTTTAAAATTTCAAAATTTTGACAAAAATTAATTAAGGACCTCTTACTCTAAAAGTATAACAGCTATTAAAAATCGGAAGATACCATAGTATTTCTCACACAAAAACCTTTCTAAAAATATAACAATCACTTTTCTACGACTAGTATTTAAGAGGAATGACCGTTTATATATTTGAAGCACAAAAATCCAAAAATTTCCAAATTTCAAAATTTAGACAAAAATTAATTAACCCTGCTCAGGTAGCCCTCTTTAAAAATCACATAGTTGGTAGCCGTTGGTCAAATTTTTCACGGCTTACTTAACCTTATTTAAACCTTTTTTTTTTATAAACTAGATTTATTGTTTGATTATATTTGATGAATACATCTTCAAAGGGATGACTGAGACAAACTTTCATGAAAAAAAAATTTTATTAAAACCTTTTATAAAAACACAATGTTACTTTTTTTAAAGAAACCCAAAAAAAAACACCATATTTTTTTAATATATAATAAAAAAAACATAAAAAAAATTTTTAATTAAAATTTTTATGCAAATAAACAAAAAATGTGTAGAATCATCGATATTTTCATCCACATCGCCATTTATGACTCTACTGCCTCCAAGAAATGATATGAAAGTTAGCTCTAATTTTTTTTATGTATAAATGAAATATTTCTATCTACATATGCAAAATATGTGCATTTAGGTATATATATATATATATAATAATAACCTATATCTATATATATTTATATATATAAATATATATATATATATATATTATATATATATATATATATATATATATATATATATATATATATATATATATATATATATATATATATATATATATATATATATACTATATAAATATATAAATATATATATATATCTATATATATATATATATATATATATATATATATATATATATATATATATATATATATAGAGGTTGAACGGGTTGTAGGATCAAACAAAATATAAAGTGACGAGGTACTTGCACAATCCTCATCGTCATCAATCTCAACCATATTTCTAATTTTTCTTGGAGTAAGAACTAACTCTCTTTTCCTTTTGTTCATATTCATATTTCAAAACATTCCGCTATTTTACTAACAAATCCATCACTCTCTACGGAGTCATATTCCACGTCATCCTCACTTTCACAGTCTGAGGATTCAAGAGAATTCCCTTCATAAAAAGAATTAGACATATATATATATATATATATATATATATATATATATATATATATATATATATATATATATATATATATATATATATATATATATATATAATATATATATATATATATATATATATATATATAAATAATATATATATATATATATATATATATATATAAATATATATATATATATATATATATATATATATATAATATATATATATATATATATATATATTTATATATATATATATATATATATATAAATAATATCTTATATATAGCATATATATATATATATAATATATATATATATATAACTCCATAATATAATAACTACATATATATATATATATATATATATATAATATATATATATATATATGTATATATATAATATAACTCTTAACTATATATATATATAATAATAATAATAATAATATATATATATATATATATATAGTTGGTTGAGCATCGGAATTTTGGGTACCGCACCGCATTAGAGTATGCAAAGCACTAGAGTTAGTTCACCACGCACCGCACCTCAAAAATTATCTTTTCACGCCACATCGCACTAGAATAAGCACACCACGCACCGCACCTAAAAAGATTATTTTTGTCACCGCACCGCACCGCACCACACCTCTATGTTTCGATGCGCATTGCGTTTCGCACCACACCGCACATCACCTCTATAATTTAAAATCGCACCGCACCGGGTCACTGAAATTATGTACTGCACCGCACCGCACCATACCGCACCGTACCGCATCAAAATAAGCGCACCACGCACCGCACCGCACCCGGTGCGTCGGCCCAACACTAAAAACTGCACTACACTAAACATACATAAAGGGTATCCGTCGGTAATATATACCACAAAGAAAAACATAAACGGTAGACGTTGGTAAATTCTACCACAAACTTCCCCCCACGGAGCCCACAGTGCAGCTAAGGTGGATTTTATGTGACAGCAATATCTATTACCCCCTAATTCCCCCAAATCTCCAATTTCACCCCCATATCTCATGACGTAATGATTTTAGAAGGAAAAAACAAAAAAATTGCTCTAGGTGTTGGTAATTTTTACCCTCGGCTACCTGAGCAGGGTTAATGACCTGTTACTAGAAAAGTATAACAGCTATTAAAAATCTAAAGACACCATAAAATTCCTAACACAAAAACTTTTATAAAAATATAAAAATCACTTTTCTACGACTTGTACATCTCAGGAGGAATGGCCATTTATATGTTTAAAGAACAAAAATCCAAAAATTTCCAAATTTCAAAATTTAGACAAAAATTAATTAAGGACCTGTTACTCCAAAAGCATAACAGCTATTAAAAATTGGAGACATCCTAGTATTCCTCACACAAACACCTTTCTGAAAATATAAAAATCACTTTTCTACGACTTGTATTTCAGGAAGAATGGCCATTTAAATGATTGAACCACAAAAATCCAAAAATATCAAAATTTCAAAATTATTTAAAACCTTTTACTCCAAAAGTATAAAAGCTATTAAATTTCCATAGGTACCCTAATATTCCTCACACAAAAAACTTTCTAAAAATATAAACATCACTTTTCTACGACTTCTATTTTAGGAGAAAAGGCCATTTATATGTTTGAACCACAATAATCCAAAAATTTCCAAATTTCAAAATTTTGACAAAAATTAATTAAGGACTTGTTACTCCAAAAGTATAACAGCTATTAAAAACCTGAAAACACTCTAATATTCCTCAAACAAAAACCTTTCTCAAAATAAAAAAATCACCTTTTTACGACTTGTATTTCAGGTGGAATAGCCATTTATATGTTTGAACCACTTAAATCCAAAAATGTCAAAATTTCAAAATTTTGACAAAAATTAATTAAGGACATGTTTGAACCACAAAAATTCAAAAATTTCCAAATTTCAAAATTTTGACAAAAATTAATTAAGGACCTGTAACTCCAAAAGCAAAACAGCTATTAAAAATCCGAATGCACCTCAATATTCCTCACACAAAAACCTTTTTAAAATTATAAAAATCACCCTTTTAGGAAGTATTTTAGGATGAATGGCCATTTATATGTTTGAACCACAAAAATCCAAAAATTTCAAAATTTCAAAATTTTGACAAAAATTAATTAAGGACCTGTTACTCCAAAAGTATAACAGCTATTAAAAATCCGAAGACACCCTAGAATCCCTCACACAAAAACCTTTCTAAAAATATAAAAATCACTTTTCTACGACTTGTATTTCAAGAGGAATGGTCATTTATATGTTTGAACCACAAAAATCCAAAAATTTCAAAATTAAGACAAAAAATAATTAAGAACTTGTTACTCCAAAAGTATAACAGCTAATAAAGTTCCGAAGACACCCTAGTATTCCTCACACAAAAACCTTTCTAAAAATATAAAATCACTTTTCTACGACTTGTATTTAAGGAGAAATGGCCATTTATATGATTGAAACACAAAAATCCAAAAATTTCCAAATTTCAAAATTTAGAGAAAAACTTAATTCAGAACCTGTTACTCCAAAAGTATAATAGTTATTAAAAATCCGAAGATACCATAGTATTTCTCACACAAAAACCTTTCTAAAAATATAAAAATCTTTTCTCTACGACTTGTATTTTAGGAGAAATGGCCATTTATATGATTGAACCACAAAAGTCCAAAAATTTCAAAATTTCAAAATTTAGACAAAAGTTAATTAAGAACCTGTTATTCCAAAAGTATAACAGCTATTAAAAATCCGAAGATATCATAGTATTTCTCACACAAAAACCTTTCTAAAAATGTAAAAATCTTTTTTCAATGACTTGTACTCAGGAGGAATGGAAATTTATATGTTTGAACCACAAAAATCCAAAAATTTCAAAATTTCAAAATTTTAACAAAAATTAATTAAGGACCAGTTACTCCAAAACTATAACAGCTATTAAAAACGGAAGACACCGTAGGTTTCCTTACACAAAAACATTTCTAAAAATATAACAATCACTTTTCAACGACTTGTATTTTAGAAGGAATGGCCATTTATATGTTTGAACAACAAAAATCCAAAAATTTCCAAATTTCTAAATTTTGACAAAAATTAATTAAGGACCTGTTATATAAAGTATAACAGCTATTAAAAATCCGAAGATACCATAGTATTTCTCACACAAAACCCTTTCTAAAAATATAAAAATCACTTTTCTACGACTTGTATTTCAAGAGGAATGGCCATTTATATGATTGAACCACAAAAATCCAAAAATTTCAAAATTTCAAAATTTAGACAAAAATTAATTAAGAACCTGTTACTCCAAAAGTATAACAGCTATTAAAAATCCGAAAGCACCCGAATATTCCTCACACTAAACTTTTCTAAACATATAAAAATCACCTTTCTACGACTTGTATTTCAGTAGGAATGGCCATTTATATGTTTAAACCACAAAAATCCAAAAATTTCAAAATTTCAAAATTTTTACAAAAATTAATTAAGGACCTGTTACTCCAAAAGTATAACAGCTATTAAAAATCCGAAGACACCCTAATATTCCTTACACAAAAACCTTTCTAAAAATATAACAATCACTTTTCTACGACTTGTATTTCAGGAGAAATGGCCATTTATATAATTGAACCAAAAAATCCCAAAATTTCAAAATTTCAAAATTTAGCCAAAATTAAATATGAACTTGGTACTCCAAAAGTATAACAGCTATTAAAAATCCGAAGACACCATAGTATTCCTCACACACAAACCTTTATAAAAATATAAAAATCACTTTCTTACGACTAGTATTTCAGGAGGAAAGGCCATTTATATGTTTGAAACACAAAAATCCAAAAAATTTAAAAATTTAAAAATTTTGACAAAAATTAATTAAGGACCTGTTACTCCAAAAGAATAACAGCTATTAAAAATCCGAAGACAACCTAATATTCTTCAAACAAAAAAGTTTATAAAAATTTAAAAATTACTTTTATACGACTTGTATCCAATCCAAAATTTCAAAATTTCAAAATTTGACAAAATTTAATTAAGGACCTGTTACTCCAAAAGTATAACAGCTATTAAAAATCCGAAGACACCCTAATATTCTTCAAACAAAAACCTTTCTCAAAATTTAAAAATCACCTTTCTACGACTTGTATTTCAGGAGGAATGGCTTTTTATATGTTTGAACCACAAAAATCCAAAAATGTCAAAATTTCCAAATTTTGACAAAAATTAATTAAGGACCTGTTATTTATATGTTTGAACCAGAAAATTCAAAAATTTCCAAATTTAAAAATTTGGCAAAAATTAATTAAGGACCTGTAACTAAAAAAGTAAAACAGCTATTAAAAATCCGAATGCACCTCAATATTCCTCACACAAAAACCTTTTTAAAATTATAAAAACCACCTTTCTATGACTTGTATTTCAGGAGGAAAGGCCATTTATATGTTTGAACCACAAAAATTCAAAAATATCAAAATTTCAAAACTTTGACAAAAATTAATTAAGGACCTGTTACTTCAAAAGTATAACAGCTATTAAAAATCCGAAGACACCCTAGTATTCCTCACACACAAATCTTTATAAAAATATAAAAATCACTTTCCTACGACTAGTATTTCAGGAGGAAAGGCCATTTATATGTTTGAAACACCAAAAATTCAAAAATTTCAAAATTTCAAAATTTCAAAATTTTGACAAAAATTAATTAAGGACCTGTTACTCCAAATGTATAACAGCTATTAAAAATCCGAAGACACCCCAATATTCCTCACACATAAATCTTTATAAAAATATAAAAATCACATTCATACGACTAGTATTTCAGGAGGAAAGGCCATTTTTATGATTGAACCATGAAAATCCAAACATCCAAATTTCAAAATTTAGACAAAAATTTATTAAGAATTTGTTACTCCAAAAATATAATAATATAATACAAGTCGTATAATAATGATTGTTATATTTTTAGAATGGTTTTTGTGTGAGGAATACTAGGGTGTCTTCGGATTTTTAATAGCATACGTTAACAGATCATAATTAATTTTGTTCAAGTACGGAAATTCAGAGGCCTGGTTTAAGGTTCAAACATAAGTGGCCATTCCTCTAATGAAGCCTGAAGTAATAGAAAATTGATTTTATATTTTAAAGTTTGTGTGTGAGAAATATGTTTCAGTTTTTAACAGCTATTAGTCTTTGAATTAACACCTCCTAATCAATTTTTGTCAGAATTTATTTTGTAATTTTTAGTTTTGTGGTTCAATCCTATAAATGACCATTCTCCTGATAAGTCACTGAAAAGTGATTGTTATATTTTTAGAAGGTTTTGTAAAAATCTAGATGTCTTCGGATTTGCAGATATCTTATACACGGGTAACAGGTCAACAGTATTTTCGTCAAGAACACACAAGAATTTGGAAATGTTTGAATTTTGTGTTTTCAATATAAATGGCCATTCCTTCTGAAATAAAAGTCGTAGCGAGGTGATTCTTATTTTTAGAAAGGTTTTTGTGTGATTAATATTGGGGTGTCTTTGGATTTTTAATAGCTGTTATAATTTTTCTTAATTAATTTTTGTCTAAGTTTTGAAATTTTAATATTTTAATTTTTTGTGAAGTTTCAGAAACATATGAAATGGCCATTCCTTCTAGAGTACAAGTCATGAAAGTGATTTTTAGCCATTTTATAAGGGTTTGTGTGTGTGAAGAGTCTCTAGAGGTTGACTTCAGTTTTAATAATGTTCACACTGGATTAACTGGTCCTTAATTAATTTTTGTCAAAATTTTGAAATTTTGTAATTTTTGGATTTTTGTGGTTTAAACATATAAATGGCCTTTCCTTCTGAAATACTAGTCGTTGAAAGTGATTTTTATATTTTTATAAAGTTGTCTGTGAGGAATAGGATGTCTCCCCATTTTTAATACCTGTTATACTTTTTGGAGTAACAGGTTCTTAAGTTAATTTTGTCTAAATTTTGAAATTTTTGAAAATTTTGGTTTGGCTGGTTCAATCTGGCCATTCCTGAAGCTGAAAGTCATAGAAAAAGAGATTGTTAGCATATTTTTAGAAGTTTTTGTTTGAGAATACTAGGGTGTCATCAAATTTTGAATAGCTGTTATGCTAGTGATTAATTTTGTCAAAGTATCTGAAATTTTGAAGTACAGGCCTGGTTCAAGCTATAAATGGCTATTTCGCCCTACGATCTGAGAATCTGAAAGTGTTTTATGTTTTTAGAAACGTTTTTGTGTGAATATATTGTCTTCAGGCCTGATGGCTGTTATAGTTTCGGGTAGGCTGGGTTCTTAATTGAGCCCACATCTAAGTACAAATTTGGGGCTTTGGATGCATAGTTGGCCTCATATGGGTGGCCAAATCCTCTCCTGAGTCTAGTCACAGAAAAGTGACACATATTTTAGAAAGATTTTTATGTCAAGATTGGTAGCAAACCGGCAAACTTCGCGGGTTATCCTTTGGAGTAACAGGTCCTGAAGTAATTTTATCATAATTGAAATCTGAAATTTGACTATATGGTTCAATCATATAACTGGCCATTCCTCCTGAAAATACAGAGATCATAGAAAAAAAAGTGTTTATATTTTAAAAAGATATTTCTGTGGTAATACTAGTGATGTCTTTGGATTTAATAACGTGCTCACTGGAGTAACTGAAATCTCATAACACAAAATTTTGGATTTTTAATGGTTCAAGCTATAAATGGCCATTCCTCCTAAAATACAAATCGTAGAATAGTGATTGATATATTTTTAGAACGGTTTTTTGTGTGACTAATACTAGGGTGTCTTCGGATTTTTAATAACTAATATCACAGAGTAACAGATCATAGTAATTTTGTCAAACCTAATTTGGAAAGTTACAATTTTTGTCGTTCAAATATATAAATGGCCTTTCCTCCTGATTGTAAGTGATTTTTATATTTTATAAGATTTTTGTGTGTGAAGAATACTAGGGTGTCTTCAGATCTTAATAGCTTTTAGAGTAACAGTTTCTTAATTAATTTTGTCTAAATTTTGAAATTTTGGAGTTTTTGGACTGGTTCCAATCATAAATGGCCATTCCTATTAATACGAAGTCGTAGAAAAAAAGATTGTGCTATTTTAAAGTTACATGTGGAGGAATAATATAGAGGTGTCATCAGACTTTTAATAGCTGTTATACCGGAGTAACAGGTCCTTAGTTAATTTTGTCAAAGACGAAATTTTGAGGCCCTGGGCACTGTGGTTCAAGCTATAGGAAATTACCATTCCTCTAAAGCGTCATGGGAATGAGATTGTTATATTTTTAGAAGATTTTATTGTGAGAAATCTTTAGGTATCTTTAGTTTTCCAATAACTATTACTGAGTAACAGATCCTTAATTAATTTTTGTCAAGATCCAAATTTTGAAATTTTGAAATTATTTTGGATTTTTGTTGTTTAAACATATACATGGCCATTCCTCCTGGAAATACAGAGTCGTAGAATAAAGATAGTATATTTTTAGAAGGTTTGTGTGAAGTATAGATATCTTCAGTTTTTAATGGCTATTATACTTTGGGTCTTTAGATCCTGGTGTTTGTCAAAAATTTGAAATTTGGAAATTTTTAGTTTTTTGTTTTTCAAAACATATAAATGGCCATTACTCTAAAATACAAGAGTCCTTAAGAAAAAGTGTTTTCATATTTGAGAAGATTTTTGTGTAAGGCATATCAGGGGGTGTCATTAAATTTTAATAGCTGTTATACGCACACAGATGAACAGATCCTATTTTTGTATAAATGAAATATTGAAAATTACACAGTTTTGTGGTTCAAGCATGATGGCCATTCTCTAACCCAATCGTAGAAAACAAACGTTATATTTTTAGAAAGGTTTTCGTGTGAGGAATGCTAACTTGTCTTCGGATTTTTAATAGCTGTTATACTTTGGAGTAACAGGTTCTTAAATAATTTTTTTCTAAATTTTGATATTTGGAAATTTTTGGATTTTTTTGGTTCAATCATATAAATGGCCATTCCTTTTGAAATACAAGTCGTAGAAAAGTGATTGTTATATTTATAGTAAGGTTTTTGTGTGAGGAATACTAGGGTGTCTTCGGATTTTTAATTTTTGGATTTTTGTGGTTCAAACATATAAATGGCCTTTAATCCTAAAATACTAGTCGTAGGAAATTGAATTTTATATTTTTAGAAAGGTTTTTGTGTGAGAAATACTATGGTATCTGCGGGTTTTTAATAGCTATTATAGTTTTGGAGTAACAAGTTCTTAATTAATTTTTGTCTAATTTTTGAAATTTGGAAATTTTTTGATTTTGGTGGTTCAAACAAATAAATGGCCATGCCTTTTGAAATACAAGTCGTAGAAAAGTTATTTTTATATTTTTAGAAAGGTTTTTGTGTGAGGAATACTAGGGTGTCTTCGGATTTTTAATAGCTGTTATAATTTTGCAGTAACAGGTCCTTAATTAATTTTTGTCAAAATTTTGAAATTTTGAAATTTTTGGATTTTTGTGGTTCAAACATATAAATGGCCTTTCCTCCTGAGATATTACTCGTAGCAAAGTGATTTTTATATTTTTATAAAGACTTGTGTGTGCGGAATACTAGGGTGTCTTCGGATTTTTAATAGCTGTTATACTTTTGGAGTAACAGGTCCTTAATTAATTTTTGTCAAAATTTTGAAATTTTTTGATTTTTGTGGTTCAAACATATAAATGGCCATTCCTCCTGAAATACAAGTCGTAGAAAAGTGATTGTTATATTTCTAGAAAGGTCTTTGTGTGAGGAATACTATGGTATCTTCGGAATTTTAATATCCGTTATTCTTTTGGAGTAACAGGTCCTTAATTAATTTTTGCCTAAATTTTAAAATTTGGAAATTTTTGGATTTTTATGGTTCAATCATATAAATGGATATTCAACCTGAAATACAAGTCGCAGAAAAGTGATTGTTATATTTTTAGAAATGTTTTTGTGAGAGGAATATTAGGGTGTCTTCGGATTTTTAATAGCTGTTATACTTTTGGAGTAACAGGTTCTTAATTAATTTTCTTATAAATTTTGAAATTTAGAAATTTTTTGATTTTTGTGGTTCCAACAAAAAAATGGCCATTCCTCTTGAAATACAAGTCGTAGAAAAGTGATTGTTATATTTTTAGAAAGGTGTTTGTGTGAGGAATACTAGGGTGTCTTCGGATTTTTAATAGCTGTTATACTTTTGGAGTAACAGATCCTTAATTAATTTTTGTCAAAATTTTTAAATTTTGAAATTTTGAAATTTTTGGATTTTTGTGGTTTAAACATAAACATGGCCATTCCTCCTGAACGTAGAAAAGTTGTTTTTATATTTTTAGAAAGGTTTTGTGTGAGGAATACTAGGGTGTCTTCGGATTTATAATTTTTGGATTTTTGTGGTTTAAACATATAAATGGTCTTTCCTCCTAAAATACTAGTCGTAGGAAATTGAATTTTTATATTTTTAGAAAGGTTTTTGTGTGAGAAATACTATGGTATCTTCGGATTTTTAATAGCTGTTATAGTTTTGGAGTAACAGGTTCTTAATTAATTTTTGTCTAAATTTTGAAATTTGGAAATTTTTTGATTTTTGTGGTTCAAACAAATAAGTGGTCATTCCTTTTGAAATACAAGTCGTAGGAAATTGAATTTTATATTTTTAGAAAGGTTTTTGTGTGAGGAATACTAGGTTGTCTTCGGATTTTTAATAGCTGTTATACTTTTGAAGTAACAGGTCCTTAATTAATTTTTGTGAAAATTTTGAAATTTTGAAATTTTTGAATTTTTGTGATTCAAACATAAATGGCCTATCCTCCTGAAATACTAGTAGTAGGAAAGTGATATTTTTATTTTTATAAAGGTTTGTGTGTGCGGAATACTAGGGTGTCTTCGGATTTTTAATAGCTGTTATACTTTTGGAGTAACAGGTTCCTAATTAATTTTTGTCAAAATTTTGAAATTTTGAAATTTTTGGATTTTAGTGGTTCAAACATATAAACGGAATTTCCTCCTGAAATACTAGTCGTAGGAAATTGATTTTTATATTTTTATAAAGGTTTGTGTGTGAAAAATACTATGGTGTCTTCGGATTTTTAATAGCTGTTATACTTTTTGAGTAAAATGTTCTTAATGAATTTTTGTCTAAATTTTGAAATTTTGAAATTTTTGGATTTTTGTGGTTCAAACTAATAAATTGCCCTTCCTCTTGAACTACAAGTCGTAGAAAAGTGGTTTTTATATTTTTAGAAAGGTTTTTGTGTGAGAAATACTACGGTATTTTCGGTTTTTAAAAGCTGTTATACTTTTGGAGTAACAGGTTCTTAATTATTTTTTGTCTAAATTTTGAAATTTGGAAATTTTTGGATTTTTATGGTTCAATCATATAACAGGCCATTCCTCCTTAAATACAAATCGTAGAAAAGTGATTTTTATATTTTTAGAGAGGATTTTGTGTGAGGAATACTAGGGTGTCATCAGATTTTTAATAGCTGTTATACTTTTGAAGTAACAGGTCCTTAATTAATTTTTGTCTAAATTTTGAAATTTGGAATTTTTTTGTTTTTTGTGGCTCAAACAAATAAATGGCCATTCCTTTTGAAATACAAGTCGTAGAAAAGTTATTTTTATATTTTTAGAAAGGTTTTTGTGTGAGTAATACTAGGGTATCATCAGATTTTTAATAGCTGTAATACTTTTGGAGTAACAGGTCCTTATTAATTTTTGTCATAATTTTGAAATTTTGAAATTTTTTGATTTTTGTGGTTCAACCATATAAATGGCCATATCCCCTGAAATACAAGTCGTAGAAAAGTGATTGTTATATTTTTAGAAAGGTTTTTGTGTGAGGAATACTAGGGTGTCTTCGGATTTTTAATAGCTGCTATACCTTTGGAGTAACAGATCCTTAATTAATTTTTGTCAAAATTTTTTAATTTTGAAATTTTTGGATTTTTGTGGTTCAAACATATACATATCCATTCCTCCTGAAATACAAGTCGTAGAATAGTGATTGTTATATTTTAAGAAAGGTTTTTGTGTGAGAAATACTATGGTATCTTCGGAATTTTAATATCTGTTATTCTTTTGGAGTAACAGGTCCTTAATTAATTTTTGTCTAAATTTGGAAATTTGGAAATTTTTGGATTTTTGTGTTTCAATCATATAAATGGCCATTCCTCCTGAAAAACAAGTCGTAGAAAAGTGATTGTTATATTTTTAGAAAGGTTTTTGTGTGAGGAATACTAGGGTGTCTTCGGATTTTTAATAGCTGCTATACCTTTGGAGTAACTGGTCCCTAATTAATTTTTGTCAAAATTATGAAATTTTGAAATATTTGGATTTTTGAGGTTCAAACATATAAATGGCCTTTCCTTCTGAAATACTAGTCATAGGAAATTGATTTTTATATTTTTAGAAAGGTTTTTGTGTGAGAAATACTAGGGTGTCTTCAGATTTTTAATAGCTGTTATACTTTTGGAGTAACAGGTTCTTAATTAATATTTGTCTAAATTTTGAAATTTGGAAATTTTTTGATTTTTGTGGTTTAAACATACACATGGCCATTCCTCCTGAAACGTAGAAAAGTTGTTTTTATATTTTTAGAAAGGTTTTTGTGTGAGGAATACTAGGGTGTCTTCGGATTTTTATTTTTTGGATTTTTGTGGTTCAAACATATAAATGGCCTTTCCTCCTAAAATACTAGTCGTAGGAAATTGAATTTTATATTTTTAGAAAGGTTTTTGTGTGAGAAATACTATGGTATCTGCGGATTTTTAACAGCTGTTATAGTTTTGGAGTAACAGTTTCTTAATTAATTTTTGTCTAAATTTTGAAATTTGGAAATTTTTTGATTTTTGTGGTTCAAACAAATAAAAGCCATTCCTTTTGAAATACAAGTCGTAGAAAAGTTATTTTTTATATTTTTAGAAAGGTTTTTGTGTGAGGAATACTAGGGTGTCTTCGGATTTTTAATAGCTGTTATACTTTTGGAGTAACAGTCCTCAATTTAATTTTGTCAAAATTTTGAAATTTTGAAATTTTAGGATTTTTGTGGTTCAAACATATAAATGGCCATTCCTCCTGAAATACAAGTCGTAGAAAAGTGATTGTTATATTTTTAGAAAGGTTTTTGTGTGAGGAATACTAGGGTGTCTTCAGATCTTAATAGCTGCTATACTTTTGGAGTACCAGATCCTTAATTAATTTTTGTCAAAATTTTGAAATTTTGGCATTTTTGGATTTTTGTGGTTCAAACATATAAATGGCCTTTCCTCCTGAAATACTAGTCGTAGGAAAGTGATTTTTAAATTTTTATAAAGGTTTGTGTGTGCGGAATACTAGGGTGTCTTCGGATTTTTAATAGCTGTTATACTTTTGGAGTAACAGGTTCTTAAATAAATTTGGTTTAAATTTTGATATTTGGAAATTTTTGGATTTTTGTGGTTCAATCATATAAGTGACCATTCCTCCTGAAATACTTAATTAATTTTTGTCTAAATTTTGAAATTTGGAAATTTTTGGATATTTGTGGTTCAATCATATAAATGGCCATTCCTAATGAAATACACAAGTCGTAGAAAAGAGATTGTTATATTTTTAGAAAGTTTTTTTGTGTGAGGAATACTAGGGTGTAATCAGACTTTTAATAGCTGTTTTACCTTTGGAGCAACAGGTCCTTAATTAATTTTTTTCGAAATTTTGAATTTTTTTGATTTTTGTGGTTCAAACATATAAATGGCCATTCCTCCTGAAAAACAAGTCGTAGAAAAGTGATGGTTATATTTTTAGAAAGGTTTTTGTGTGAGGAATACTAGGGTGTCTTCGGATTTTTAATAGCTGTTATATTTTTGGAGTAACAGATCCTTAATTAATTTTTTCAAAACTTTAAAATGTTCTGGGTTCTATTGCAACTTACCACCACATAGTCATTCCACCCTGTTAGTCAGGAAATGTTATGCATGTGTGGATGCAAGTGTCTTGGTTTTATAGCTGTTATTCTTTTGGAGTAACAGGTCCTTAATTAATTTTTGTCAAAATTTTGAAATTATTGAAATTTTTGGATTTCTGTGGTTCAAACATATAAATGGCCTTTCCTCCTGAAATACTAGTCGTAGGAAATTGACTTTTATATTTTTAGAAAGGTTTTTGTGTGAGAAATACTATGTATCTTCGGGTTTTTAATAGCTGTTATAGTTTTGGAGTAAGAGGGTTCTTAATTAATTTTTGTCTAAATTTTGAAATTTGGAATTTTTAGATTTTTATGGTTCAATCATATAGATGGCCATTACTTCTAAAATACAAGTCGTAGAAAAGTGATTTTTATATTTTTAGAAAGGTTTTTGTGTGAGGAATACTAGGGTGTCTATGGAATTTTAATAGTTGTTAATCTTTTGGAGTAACAGGTCCTTAATTAATTTTTTCTAAATTTTGAAATTTGGAAATTTTTGGATTTTTGTGGTTCAAACATATAAATGGCCATTCCTCCTGAAATACAAGTCGTAGAAAAGTGATTGTTATATTTTTAGAAAGGTTTTTGTTTGAGGAATACTAGGTTGTCTTCGGATTTTTAATAGCTGTTATACTTTGGAGTAACAGGTCCTTAATTAATTTTTGTCAAAATTTTGAAATTTGGAAATTTTTGGATATTTGTGTTTCAAACATATAAATGGCTTTTCCTCCTGAAAAACTAGTCGTAGGAAAGTAATTTTTATATTTTTAAAAAGGTTTGTGTGTGCGGAATACTAAGGTGTCTTCGGATTGTTAATAGCTGTTATACTTTTGGAGTAACAGGTCCTTAAATAATTTTTTTAAAATTATGAAATTTTGAAATTTTTGGATTTTTGTGGTTCAAACATATAAATGGCCTTTAATTCTGAAATACTAGTCGTAGGAAATTGATTTTTATATTTTTATAAAGGTTTTTGTGTGAGGAATACTAGGGTGTCTTCGGATTTTTAATAGCTGTTATACTTTTGGAGTAACAGGTTCTTAATTAATTTTTGTCTAAATTTTGAAATTTAGAAATTTTTTGATTTTTGTGATTCCAACAAAAAAATGGCCATTCCTCTTGAAATAAAAGTCGTAGAAAAATGATTGTTATATTTTTAGAAAGGTTTTTGTGTGAGGAATACTAGAGTGTCTTCGGATTTTTAATAGCTGTTATACTTTTGGAGTAACAGGTCCTTAATTAAAGGCCATAATTCGGCTGCTATTTTTTTAATGATATGACACTTGTTCTTATCTTCTATAGGCCTTAGATGACTGCTCGGTTAATTTCATTAAAATTCTCCAAGGGCTTGTACCCAAAAACGACCGTCCCATTTTTGGGACATTGGCCACTATTCATGAAAATACTTAAAAGGAAGAAAAACATGTGCATTATTTGGAATTGTTTTATTTTCCTCAAAGTAATGAATAAAATATAAAATTCTTATGTATAACAGTATATATATATATATATATATATATATATATATATATATATATATATATATATAATAACTTATATATATATATATATAATAAAAAATATATATATATATATATATATATATATATATATATATATATATATATATATATATATATATATATATATATATATATATATATATATATATATATATATTTATATATAATTTGTTATAAAATCTTTGAAAACACACATTGTGAAGCGGAACATTGCATCTGAACCAAATTGGTTTCGTATTTTTGCCACAGTAAGCGCAACGTCGTTGGGATTCTGTATGCTTTACCAAATGATTTCCTACGTGGAACCTGATTTCTTTACTTACTCTTCCTTTCAAAAATACATGTTGTGGAGTGTTGTGGTTTGCCTGCGTTCGAGAGGCGTCATTGACATCGTCCGCCTGAGCGGACGGTCTCTCTCCTCTCGTCTGGAAGGGCCAACATGTTACTCGGGGAAAGGTTTATCTCGGAGTCAGCTCTCTTCGGAAATGTTTTTAGGCGGCTGAGTTACCTCCCCCCGAGATAACCTCCACCCGAGTGGAAACCCATGTTCCCATGAAGCGAGTCAAGCAAAAGGTCTGTTTTTCCGTTGAAAGGCGGAAAAATCCGCATTTTTCCACCTCGACCCAGATAAAGCTCGATTCCAGCAACTGCAGTCGCTCTTGGACTTGAGCTCTTGATTTCAGTTTTCGGCATTAGGTCAGGGAAAGCCGCCCTAGCAGAGGCGATTTCCCTTCGCTGCAGCTTACATGTCCCTTAGAGGGGACGTAACAGTATGCCTTCGACACCCGAATCCCTGCGGGATGCCTGCGAAAAGACGGGCGAGGGAGACACATGTTGACGCCACCCAATTCGCGGCTGCAGCATGTAGCTCGAACTTTTCCTGGAGAGGCGATCCTCGAACCGCCTAAGCAGCGGCTGATGTGTAAGTAGAGGACTTCCTATCCCGTCACTAACACCATGGTCTTGGCTCTGGACCATTCCTGAATGCAGAGAAACGCTTGACATTGGCGATACGTGCAGTAGTCCCCACTTCGCCCTGATGAGGCAGAGAGGAGGACACCGCACACGGGATATTCACATACCTTTACCCCCACGTACGCGGGCAGCAGCTGTCCAGCAGCTATCTTCGACTGCCTGCCTACGCGGATCAGTACTGCTTGCCTGCGTTCGAGAGGCGTCATTGACATCGTCCGCCTGTGCTGACGGTCTCTCTCCTCTCAACAAATTCTTACTAATTTCACCAATTTTTTATAACCACCGCACACACCTATTCTAGGTAATTTCTAACTAGGACCCGGGCTAGGGATCGAACCCGGGCCTTTGCCATGCCACTCTATCACTCTACCGATTGAGCCAGGTATATATATATATATATATATATATATATATATATATATATATATATATATATATATATATATATACATATATATATATAAATATATATATATATATATATATATATATATATATATATATATATATATATATATATATATATATCAGAAACAAATTACCATATATCTATCTATCTATATATATATATATATATATATATATATATATATATATATATATATATATATATATATATATATATATATATATATAGAGAGAGAGAGAGAGAGAGAGAGAGAGAGAGAGAGAGAGAGAGAGAGAGATATTTATCAAAATAGTCTGATTTGGGTACTTTCATGAATATTGGCCAATGTCCCAAAAATGGGACGGCAAAATAAATAGGTTATATTGCTGACGTAGAAAATTTTTCTGGTCCTTGTACAGAATCTTCGTGTTCCTTTATGACTAATGAAGAGAATAACATAACTAAACAACACCTCGTCACTGTAAGCAGCGTACTAGGAGCGTATAAGTGACTGATTGTGTTTTAACCGAAAATCTGGCAACTTTAGTGACATATAATTTCAAAGATATATAATTATATAATTATTTTCTTTTATTAAAATGATTTTTTTTTTCTTAAAACAAAAAAGTATAAAATTTTTGGGCGTAATTATTTTCAAGCATGTATAAAGCTGCGTCCCAAAAATGGGACATTGGCCGTTAATGGGTTAATTAATTTTTGTCAAAATTTTGAAATTTTGAAATTTTGAAATTTTTGTGGTTTAAACACACACATGGCCATTCCTTCTGAAATACAAGTCGTAGAAAAGTGATTGTTATATTTTAAGAAAGGTTTTTGTGTGAGAAATACTAAGGTATCTTCGGATTTTTATTAGCTGTTATACTTTTAGAGTAACAGGTCCTTAATCAATTTTTGTCAAAATTTTGAAATTTGGAAATTTTTGGATTTTTGTGGTTCAATCATATAAATGGCCATTCCTCCTGAAATACAAGTCGTAGAAAAGTGATTGTTATATTTTTTGAAAGGTTTTTGTGTGAGGAATACAAGGGTGTCATCAGATTTTTAATAGCTAATATACTTTTGGAGTAACAGGTCCTTAATTAATTTTTGTCAAAATTTTGAAATTTTGAAATTTTGTGATTTTTGTGGTTCAAACATATAACTGGCCATTCCTCCTGAAATACAAGTCGTACAAAAGTGATTGTTATATTTTTAGAAAGGTTTTTGTGTGAGGAATACTAGGTTGTCTTCGGATTTTTAATAGCTGTTATACTTTTGGAGTAACAGGTTCTTAATTAATTTTTGTCTAAATTTTGAAATTTGGAATTTTTGGATTTTTATGGTTCAATCATATAGATGGCCATTTCTCCTGAAATACAAGTCGTAGAAAAGTGAATTTTATATTTTTAAAAAGGTTTTTGTGTGAGAAATACTACGGTATCTTCAGATTTCTAAAAGCTGTTATACTTTTGGAGTAACAGGTTCTTAGATAATTTTTCTCTAAATTTTAAAATTTTAAAATTTTTGGAATTTTATGGTTCAAACATATAAATGGCCATTCCTATTGAAATACAAATCATAGAATAGTGATTTTTATATTTTTTGAAAGGTTTTAGTGTGAGAAATACTACGGTATCTTCGGATTTTTAATAGCGGTTATACTTTTGGAGTAACAGGTCCTTAATTAATTTTGTCAAAATTTTGAAATTTTGAAATTTTTGGATTTTTGTGGTTCAAACATATAAATGGCCTTTCCTCCTGAAATACTAGCCATAGGAAAGTGATTTTTATATTTTTATAAAGGTTTGTGTGTGCGGAATACTAGGGTGTCTTCGGATTTTTAGTAGCTGTTATACTTTTGGAGTAAAAGGTCCTTAATTAATTTTTGTCAAAATTTTGAAATTTTGAAATATTTTGATTTTTGAGGTTCAAACATATAAATGGCCTTTCCTTCTGAAATACTAGTCGTAGGAAATTGATTTTTATATTTTTATAAAGGTTTATGTTTGAGGAATACTAGGGTGTCTTCGTATTTTTAATAGCTGTTATACTTTTGGAGTAACAGGTTCTTAATTAATTTTTGTCTAAATTTTTAAATTTGGAATTTTTTTTATTTTTGTGGTTCAAACAAGTAAACGGCCATTCCTCTTGAAATACAAGTCGTAGAAAAGTTGTTTTTATATTTTTAAAAAGGTTTTTGTGTGATGAATACTAGGTTGTCTTCGGATTTTTAATAGCTGTTATACTTTTGGAGTAACAGGTCCTTAATTAATTTTTGTCAAAATTTTGAAATTTGGAAAGGCAGGAAGGCAGGCAGGCAGGCAGGCAGGCAGGGAAGGCAAGAGGCGGGAAGGCGGGGGGGCGGGAGGCGGGCAGGCAGGGGGGCAGGCAGGCAGGCAGGCAGGCAGGCAGGCAGGCAGGCAGGCAGGCAGGCAGGCAGGCAGGCAGGCAGGCAGGCAGGCAGGCAGGCAGGCAAGCGGGCGGGCAGGCGGGCGGGCAGGCAGGCAGGCCAACGGGCGGGCAGTCGGGCGAAGCAAACAGGCGGGCAAACAGGCAGGTAAACAGGCAGGCAGGCGGCCCAGGCAGGCAGGCGTGCGGGCAGGCACCCAGGTTGCCAAACAGGTGGAGAAACAGGCAGGCAGGCAGGCGGGCGAGGCAGGCAAACAGGCAGGCATGAAACAGGCAGGCAAACAGGCGGGCAAACGGGCGGAGCGGGCATGCGGGCAAACGGGCTTTCAGACGGAGGAGGCAAACAGACAGACGGGCATACAAACATGGACGTGGAGCGGGCGGGCGGGCAGGCAGGCAGGCAGGCAGGCAGGCAGGCAGGCAGGCAGGCAGGCAGGCAGGCAGGCAGGCAGGCAGGCAGGCAGGCAGGCAGGCGGGCAGGCAGGCGGGTTCATTGAAATAACCACATATCGATGTTATATTTACTATTTAAGTTCATATAAAGTGTTTATTTCACGATTTTACTTTTTTTTTCATTTACCTTTCTATAATAGATATCAAATAGAAATACACTGTATCACAAAACGTATAAACACCAGAGTTCAATTCAGGTGTTTATTTCAAGATACCTCTTAATTTAAAAGTTTTTTGACTATTCGTAAAATGGGACAATAAAAATGTCCGAAAAATATATAAGAATATTTGTTATTCGCAGGCAGGCAGGCAGGCAGGCAGGCAGGCAGGCAGGCAGGCAGGCAGGCAGGCAGGAAGGCAGGAAAGCAGTTCATTGAAATAACCACATATCGATGTTATATTTACTATTTAAATTCATACAAAGTATTTATTTCACGACTTTACTTCTTTTTTCCTATAAATAAACTACCTTCGCTCCTATTAGTAAATCTGACCACAACCTTATATCTCTTAATTTGAATACTTTCTCTGCAATAGCTCCATCCTGCCCTATGCGTTTTTTCTGGCACTTTGATCGGGGTGATTGGGGGCCTTGCGTCGCTTCTACGCTAACTATAATTGGAATGACTGCTTTGACTCTGATGACGCTTCGGCTTCTGCCACTAAGGTGGGAGCTGTAATCGTTGACGAGATGAGCAGGTTCTTTCCTTTTTCGACTAAATCTTTGTCTCCTCATAATCCATGGTTCTATTGTGCCTGATCTCTGGCCATTCTGGCTAGAGACAGCGCTTATCGGGGGTGGAAAAATTTTCGCTCTCCTATCACTCTCTCTAATTTTCATTCAGCTAGAAATCGTTGCAGGGATACTCTTCGACGAACAAAGCGGGCTTTCATCATAGGAAAGTGCGCTAACCTTCTTGGTACTCCTACTGACAAATCTTTCTGGCTTCTTGCCAAAAACATCTCTAGCAACTTCTGTAAATCTGCCTTTCCTCCTCTTATTCGATCTGATGGCTCTGTTGCTAACTCTCCAACTTAAAAGGCCAGTCTCTTCGTCCTCCTAATTTCCTCTAACTCAACCCTGGAGGATTCTGGCATTCCTCCTCCTCCACCTTCTTCTCTCAGGTGTCCTATGTCTATGCCTGTGATATTTCATTTGATCGGGTGCATGAGCTCCTGAGATCTATGAACGTTAGGAAGGCGGGGGGCCCGGATGGCATTCCTCCCCGAGTTTTAACGAAGTGTGCTTCCAAGCTGGCCCCTCCCCTCGTTCAATTATATTCTCTATGTCTCAATACTAACACTTTCCCTCAGTGTTGGAAGCACGCACATGTCCAACCTATTCCGATAAAAGGAAATCGCTCTGATCCTTCTAACTATCGCCCTATAGCTCTCACCTGTATTCTATCTAAGATCTTTGAAACCCTTCTTAACTCTCACTTCTTAGACCATCTGGAATCTCATTCTCTTCTTTCCGATCGCCAGTATGGCTTTCGGCGTTCGAGGTCTACTGGTGATATACTTTCCTATTTAACCGATTTATGGTTTTCCGCAATTAGGAACTACGGGGAGACTTGCGTGGTGGCGCTTGACATATCCAAAGCATTTGACCGGGTATGGCACGCGTCACTGCTCTCCAAGCTCCCCTCCTTTGGGTTTCCTCCTTCTCTTTGCTTACTTATGTCTAGCTTTCTTTCAAGTCGCTCAAAATCGGCTGTGGTTGATGGAGCGACTTCTTCTTCTTTTTCTGTCAATAGTGGTGTTCCTCAGGGTTCTGTCTTATCTCCTACTTTATTCCTACTTTTCATTAATGATCTTCTCACCTGCACATCTAACTCTATCCACTCATATGCCGATGACTCGACCCTTCATTCTTCAACTCATTTCAATTCTGCTCCCTCTTTTACTTCTAGAATTGTCTCTCATCTTAATCTTTCCGATTCTATTCTCGCTGATCTGGATAGAATTTCCGATTATGGTCGTCTCAACCTTGTGAAATTCAATTCTTTAAAAACTCAACTTCAACAAATCTCCCTCTCTAAAACACCTTCTAACTTTCCTATCTTTTTCGACGGTTCTCTCGTCTCTTCTGTTGACAATATAAACATCCTTGGCCTTAACATAAACAAAAAAATGTCTTGGAAACCTCACATCACAACAGTTGCAAGGGCGTCCTCAAAGAAACTGGGAGTTCTGTTCAGACTGCGAGATTTTCTTTTCTCTTTCAGTTACTCCAGCTATGCAAGGGTCTCATCCGCCCTTGTATGGAGTACTGTTTTCATATCTGGGGGGGGGCTCTGGTTTCACCCGGTTTTGGACAGGGTCGAGTCAAAAGCAACAAAGGCTTATAAACTGTTCTGTACTTTCCAGTTCACTTGACTCTCTATCTTTGAGGTGCGATGTTGGTACTTTATCTCTTTTCTATAGGTACCGCAGCGGCAGGAGTTCGAGGGAGCTTACCACTCGCGTACCACCACCTTTACGACGCCCTCGTAGCACAAGGGGTGCTTTGTCTGCGCACGAGTTTTCTATAGATATTGGTAACTCCAAGCTAGTTCGCTGCGGTGCTTTCTTCTTTCCTGCCACCTCTGTTTTGTGGAATTCTCTTCCATCTTCTGTGTTTCCTGTTGAATTTAATCTCCCTCACTTTAAAGCCTGCGTCTGTGCTCATCTGCGTAATTTACGCTAGCAGATGAAATTTTAGCATGCAACACCCCCTCCCTGAATGGGGCTCTGCCCGTGAGTGGTGGTGACATCTGTAAAAAAAAAAAAAATAAATAACCGAGGGCACCCCAGGGGGGTTGTCGGCCCCCAAACCTGAAATATTGACATAAAACGACGAAACTTGGTATACAGCCTTCTTAGGATGTATCTTAGGTGTAACCGAGGTAAAATGACCGAGGGCACCCCATGGGGGGATGCTGGCCCCCAAACCTAGAATATTGACGTAGAACGATGAAACTCGGTATATACCCTTCATATAAGGTACCATCGTTGTAGAAGAGGTAAAATTACCGTGGGCACCCCCAAAGGGGGTACTGGCCCCCAAACCTAGAATATTGACATAGAATGATGAAACTCGGTATATACCCTTCTTATAAGGTACCCTCTTTGTAGAAGAGGTAAAATGACACAACGCCCCATGGGTGATGGGGCTGTGCCCCAAAACTTTGAATATTGACATAGAACGATGAAACTCGATATACAGCCTTCTTATAATGTAACATCGATACAGAAGAGGTAAAATGATACTACGCCCCCTAGATGAGGGGGCTGTGCCCCAAAACTTTGAATATTAACATAGAACGATGAAATTTGATATACAGCCTTCTTATAATGTAACATCAATACAGAAGAGGTAAAATCACACTACGCTCCCTACGTGAAGGGGCTGTGCCCCAAAACTTTGAATATTGACATAGAACGATGAAATTTGATATACACCTTTCTTAGGATGTAACAACTATACAGAAGATGTAAAATGACACTAAGCCCCCCCCCCATGGTGTTGGGGCTGTGCCCCAAAACTTTGGAAATTGACATAGAACGATGAAACTCGGTATACACCCTTCATATAAGATATCCTCGCTGTAGACGAGGTTACATGACTATGGGAACCCTGAGGGGGGTACGGGCCCTTCCAAACCTAGAATATTGACATAGAACGATGAAACTTGGTATACACCCTTCATATAATGTATCCTCATTGTAGGTGAGGTTACATGAATGAGGGTACCCCTGAGGGGATGCCAACCCCTAAAAATAGAAAATGACCGTAGAATGATGAAACTCTGTTATTATCATTATAACAGTCAAAATAGAGTCAATTTTCCAAAGAAACCCATAAGTACAGTTTATGATCAGTACTATTTTTAAAGGTTGAAGACTGTCATTTCTATTTTCAAATATCGTTTTCTTTTTATAAACGCCAACATTTTTTTTTTCCTGAGTTGAAACACGCCTATTATGTTTGCTATTTTTTATATATTTTTTTATTTTACAAGTTTCATTTTACATTTAAACTTTGTGTTTAATATTTTTTTTTAACTTAATTTTCTTCTTTTCTTTTTTTTTAACATTTTTTTTTTAATTTTTTTAAAATTTTTCTTTAACTTAATTTTTTTTTAATATTTTGTTTTATTTTTTAAAAATTTAAATTTGTTGATATTTTTGTCTTAGTTGCTTAAAATATTTTTGTTTTTACTAAAAAAATTTATTCTTTTCATGTTTATAACGTAAAAAATTTGCATTTTTACAAACCTTAAAGCAGTAAAATCAGTAAATCAAACAACATACCCCTCCCCCTCCAACACTCAGTGATCTATTGAGCTATTGATCTATCGATCTATTGATTCAGATCATATTTCGAGTATCATTTTGGATAAATATAACATAAAAATAAGTTCTTTTTTATACTGACCCTTGAATATATGCTAACGTAGCAAAGTTTTATCATATCAATAAAGCTAACAAAGCATAACCTGAACTATGAATATAATGTACAACGACAAACCTAACATATATTACGCCCGAATAAACGGCCAGCATTGACAAAGTTCCATACTTAACAACATTAAAGTAACCTACTCGCACTTTTTCAACCATATCTCCAACATATCATTGTTATTTTTTTACATTAACATAGTAATATTTAACAAACATTCATCATAACCTAACCTAATTACCATACTAACCAACGAATATATGCAGACGTAACAAAGTTTTCACATCAATAAAGCTAACGTGGCATAACCTGAACTAAGAATATAATGTACAACGACAAACCTAACATATCTTACGTCCGAATAAACGACCGACATTAACAAAGTTCCATACTTAACAACAGTAAAGTAACCTACTCACGCTTTTTCAAACATATCTCCAACATATCATTGTTATTTTTTACATTAACGTGATAATATTTAACAAAAAAAAAGGGGAAATAAAATAAGTTTTCATTTTATAACATATAATTTTCATTGCAAAGTGCGTTATTTAAATACATAAAAACATATAAGTTTTATTTTAAATATATTAATTCGTCTAATCAGAGGACATAGGATTCTGTATAAATTGAGCAAGTTCTATATATTTCTCCAGAGATTCAACTCCATCTGAAATGATGTAAGTATAAATACCGCCTGCAGCACTAATCCATTCTTCGGCATATTCAGGTTCATTAGCACGCATTCGCTCATGCCAGAGAGAAGTAAACTTATCAACGTTGTTAGTTATCAGCATATTCCTGTATACCCTATTATATGGTAAACCGCATGTTTCAGTGTAAATATTGTAGATTATCTCATGAGCTATATGAATTAAGTAATCGAGTAAGTCAACCTCTTTAAGAAGAGACGCTAATTCGTTTTTCATTTTAGCCAAAACTGTAATATTTTCAGATGAATGAACAGTGAAACCTATACACGTACGCGCGAATGTGACAGTATCGAGGGGTTTCCAATAGTTGCGTACATCAATACTTTTAACATTATCAGATGCGGTGAAAACAACCTCTATTTTATTATAACCTCTCACACTGTCACCTCTGATAGATATTTCACCAGGAGGCGATGCATCAGATGACACATACTTAGCCTTTACCCAAGCTTCCGCGGTATCGATAATGTTGATGAATTTTTCAACCGAAATGAATAAAGGTCTATTATTTGCACCTCCGACTGGAATACAGGCATCGCTCTCCATTCGTTTTACGAAAAAATATTAATGACACATCGTTCGGTATTACGAAGGTCCTCGTAAAGATATCACCAACGTGCTTATTAGCAGAATGAGACGTCATCATACCAGCACAGCGAAAAATGTCTTACTGACGAAAGTCGTGTGTATAAACAGAACCAAAAGGTAATGAGATTCTTTCTTTCGACCAATCAGAAGAAAGTAAACAAATATATGACTGACGAACGAACCATATTGGTTCAAATAATTCCATGTACAGGTTTTATACCCTAATCGTTTTCTGTTCGTGTTTATATTTTCATGTTCAGGCTTTACATTCGATTCATCTTCTGTTCGTATTTGTATTTTCGAACCCAGGTCTTACGAGAAATCGTTTCACTTTTGTATTTGTATTCTCCGTTTCATTAGAGTTATTAGATACAAGTCGAGAAATTGTTCAAACTCCTCCCATTTTATGAAACATTAAACAATATCTATGATTCTTGTTTGATTCATTTTCGAAACATTACGCAATACATTTGATTCTTGTTTGTCACAGGGTCAATATAACAAATTTATTAAAAGTATTTTATGTTTTTGCTATTGTCATAATGTTTTATAACATTAGCATAGTAATTTTCAACAAAACCTAACAAAAATTTATAATGACATTACTTATCTATTATACTAATCAACGAATAAATGCTAATCTATACAGTGTTGTCAAATTATCGCAGTCTGATACACCGTTGCCAAACTTACCAATCTCACATGTTCTATAGCAACTACGACATACCGATGTTAATTTAATATTAACATAGTGATATTTATTATATCATAACCTAATTAACAAATTGAACTACGAATAAATTCTAACATAATAAAGTTTTAACATCAGTAAACCTAACAAAATATATATGTTTATTGTAATTTTTATTTATTTAAATTTATTTTTCAAATTTTAACTCTTTAATTTTTGTTTATTTAAAAAAAATATATTTCTTTTAAAAAAAACTTTTATTTATTTTTATTTTATTTTGTTTAAAATATATTTTTTCCAAAAATTTTTATTCTTTTTTATGTTTATAACTTAAAAAATTTGCATTTTTACACACCCTAAAACAGTAATTCGGTAAATCAATAAATCAAACCACCCACCCAACACCTCCTTCCACCCCCCTCCAACCATTTCTATGATCTATTGATCTATTGTCTCAAGTTACACTTCGAGCATCATTTTGGATAAACATAACATAACGTAAAATTAAGTTCTTTATACACTGATCAACGAGTATACGCTAACGTGACAAAGCTTTCACCTTAATAAAGCTAACATAACATCATCTGAACTAGGAATATAATGCACAATGACAAACCTAACATACCTTAAACACGAATAAACTGCTAACATTAACGACGTTCATACTTAACAACATTGAAGGAACTAACATAGCACACAAAAAACGTAACCTATTCATACATTGTCAAGCATATCTCTAACATATAAATGTTTATTTTACATTAACTTGGTGATATTTAACAAAAACTTTACCATAACCTTGTCTAATTATCATCCTGCCCAGTGAACATATGCTGACGTAACAAAGTTTTTTACATTAACATCGTAATATTTAACAAAAATTTTATCACAACCTTACCTAATTATCATACTGACCAACGAATAATTGCAAACATAACAAAGTTTTATCCAAACATAACATAAAAATAACAAAGTTTTATCCAAACATAACACAAATATAAGTTCTTCGAATAAAATATCATAGTAAAGTGTAAGAGTTTACTGATTTTAAAGCAGTAAATCAGTAAATCAAACCACCCGTCCAGGCTGTCCCCTCCCTGTCCATCCGTTCATAACCTTTTGATCTATTGATCTATTGATTCAGATCACATTTCATATATACGGGTTGTAAACTCGTCAAGGGTATCAGCGTTATTATCATATATAGAGAAGAAAAAGAAATGCAAAAAGAAAACAAGAAAAATGATAAAATAAAAATTAAAAAGGAAAAGAAAAAGAAAAAGAAAAAAAGAAGGAAAAAGAAATGAAAAAAGAAAAATTAAAAAAGAAAGAGAAAGAAATGAAAAAAAGAAAAATGAAAAAAAGAAAAATTAAAAAAGAAAAATGAAAAAAGAAAAAGAAAAAGAAAAAGAAAAAAGAAAGAAAAAGAAAAAGAAAAAGCAGATGAAAAAGGAAAAAAGACAAAGAAAAAAAGAAATACAAAGAAAAATGAAAAAAGAAAAAGAAGAGAAAAAGAAAAAAATATGAAGAAAAAGAAAAAAAGGAAAAAAAGAAAGTAACTAACATAGCGTACAAAAAACGTAACCTATTCATGCTTTTCAATCATATCTCTATCATATTAATATTAATTTCACATTGACAGTAATACTTAACAAAAAATTTATCATAACCATGTCTAATTATCATACAGACCAACGAATAATTGCATACATAGAAAAGTTTTATCCAAACATGACGTAAAAATAAGTTCTTCTAATAAAATATCATAATAAAGTGTAATAGTTTACTGATCCTAAAGCGATAAATCAGTAAATCAATCCGCCAAACCCCTCACCATCCATTTCCCACCCATCCCTCCATGACCTTTTGATCTAGTGATCTATTGATTCACGTTACATTTCAAGTATCATTTCGGATAAACATAGCGCAAAAATGAGTTATTTATATACTAACCATCTAATATATGCGAACATAACAACGTTTTCACATTAATAAAGTTAACATAGCATTACGTAAACTAAAAAAATAATGTACAATAACAAACCTAACACAACTTACGCCCGAATAAACTGTTAACATTAACAATCTTCCACACTTACCTCCTGTAAAGTAACTAACATTGCATACAAAACGTAACCTATTCATACTTTTTTTTCAAGCATATCTCTAACATTTTAACGTTAATTTTACAGTGACATAGTAATATTTAACAAAAATTTACCATAACCTATAAACCGGTCTATTCATCATCGAATAATTGCACATATAACAAAGTTTTTATCCAAACATAAAATGAAAATAAGTTCTTTGAATAAAATATCATAGTAAAGTGTAATAGTTTACTGATTTTAAAGCATAAATTGGTTAATTCAGTAAATCAAATCTTCACACCTCCCTCCCCTACCCTTCCACCCCTTCCATGACCTTGTTGCCTCAAATTGGCGTTGATTCACATCATTATTTCGAAGTATCATTTAGGTGGTATAACATAACACAAAAATTAAGTTCTATGTATATACGTAACTGATCGATATATATGCTTAACGTAATTACAGATGTTTTCGCATTAATAAAGTTAACATAGCGATTACCTGACTGAAGGAATATAAGGTGTTACAATTGACAAACCTTAGCAACATCAGTACGCATGATAATCTTACAACATCAACAAAAATTCCACAGTTAATTCAACAGGTAAAGTAGCCTATGACACATCGTTCAAAACGTAACGCATTCACACTTTTTGTTTATATATATATAAAATAATCTAGTTAATTTTTTCAGCATTATACAGGCTAATAGTTAGGCCAAAAATAAAAATAATGGAAAATTCATCATATTACCTTTACCTAGCTATCATAACTCCCAACGAATAATTGCAAACATAAACAAAGTTTAACCAAACACAACATAAAAATAAAGTTTTTATCCAAACATAACAAAAAAGATAAGTTATTGAATAAAATATATAGTAAAGTGTAATAGGTTATACTGATTTTAAAGCAGTAATCAGCTAAAATCATTAAATCAGCTAAATCAAACCTCCGATCCAGCAGTCCAGCTGTTATATAAGGGCACAGCCAAATGGGCTGAGCCCTTATCGCTTACACCCCCCTTTGGGGTACCCCAAGATAGGTCTTCATTCATCTCTCTTGGGGTGACCTCCAAGTAGTGCTTACAGTGCTTACAGGCCTGCCAAATCGCCGCTGTATGATGCGCTGTTGCCTAATCTACCAATTTGTCTATAGTAAAGCTTGAGATTGTTATACTTTGTTAATGTCGAACAGTTTATTGCCGCGCTTCAATGTAATTCGTAAGTTTCATCTTCAAGGTCTATTGTGGTTTTCATCATTGAGAGTGTTAATATTGTTACTAAACCTTTCGCTTGAAAAACTGCTTGGTTAGAGAAATTATAAGTTTCGTTGCAGATATTGAAATTCAAATAATCAAACCTCCGATCCAGCAGTCCAGCTGTTATATAAGGGCACAGCCAAATGGGCTGAGCCCTTACCGCTTACACCCCCCTTCGGGGTACCCTGAGATAGGTCTTCATTCATCTCTCTTGGGGTGACCTCCAAGTAGTGCTCTTACAGTACTTACAGGCCTGCCAAATCGCCGCTGTATGATGCGCTGTTGCCTTAATTTACCAGTTTTTCTATAGTAAAGCTTGAGATTGTTATACTTTTGTTAATGTTTGACAGTTTATTCAGCGCTCAATGTAATTTCGTTATTCCATTAGTTAGTATCTATTGTGGGTTTTCAGCCATTGTGAGTGTTAGATATTGTTAGGCCAGTTTAATTTCATGACACGGACTTTGTATAGAGAAGATTTAAGTTTTCGATGAGATTATTACTGTGTTTAATGACGACAGTGTGTTAGAAACGTGATGCATGGGATAAGTTTTGGCTGAAGTAATGTTAGGTTGCCATGAGAATTTGCTGGATGTCTATGTATTAACTTCATTGTTCAAAATGATTTACATTTCGAATCGTGACACGTTCGTGAAGGTAGCGTCAATTTCATGGTTCAAGATACTGGTGTCTTTGATAGATTAGTCACTTTGTTACGGGTTTTGTTAGAAATACTCCTTTAATTGTTGTTAATTTTGGAAAGGCGGGGATACATTGAGTTTTGCTAAGTCCTGTTAGCTATTTACTGATAAGTTATTTGGAATTTGTGATACGTTAAACAGATTATTCATTACTGTAGGTATGATCAGGTTTTGTCGTTATGCATTATTTTCTTAGTTCAGGTGTGGCATGTTAGCTTTATTGATATGAAAACTTTGTTCGGTATATAAAGAACATTTTATGTTATGTTTATCCCAAAATGATACTCAAAATATGACAGAATCAATAGATCAATAGATTCTGGATGGGTGGGTGGGGTGGAGGTCGGTAGATGGATGGTGCTTGATTTACTGATTTATCTGAATTTACTGCCTTAAAATCATTGTAAACTATACACTTTACTATGATATTTTATCATAGAACTTATTTTTTATTCTATATGTGGATAAAACTTTATTTTTATGTTGTGTTTGGAAATCTTTGTTATATTTGCAATTAATCGTTGGGGTTTATGATATTTAGGTGGGGTATGATGAATTTATTTTATTTTTATTATTTTGCTAAATATTACGATGTTAATGTGAAAATTAACATTGGTATGTTAGGGATATGTTAGAGAAAAGTGTGAATTCATTACGTCTTGTACGATGTGTTAGGTACTTTACTGTTGTTAACTTGGAACTTTTGTTATTGTAGTAGGATTCCATTGCGTACGGTGTGCTAGGTTTTTCATTGTACATTTTTTCAGAGTTCAGGTAATGCTATGTTGCTTTATTAATGCAATAACATTGTTTACGTAGCATATATTCGATTAGGTTAGTATATACAGAACTTATTTTTGTGTTATGTTTACCCTAAAGGATACTCGAAATGTGATGTGAATCAACAGCTCAATAGAGCAAAAGGTCATGGAGTGGGGGGGAGGGAGGGGAGTGGGAGGGAGGGGAGGGAGGTATTGATGATTTGATTTACTGAATTACTAATTTACTGCTTTAAAATCAGTAAACTATTACACTTTACTATGATATTTTATTTATGTTTGGATAAAACCTTTCTTATGTGTGCAATTATTCGATGGTTTGTATGATACTTAGACAAGGTTATGGTAAATTTTTGTTAAATATTACTATGTCACTGTAAAATTAACGTTAATATGTTAGAGATATGCTTCAAAAAAAAGTATGAATATGTTACGTTTTGTATGCAATGTTAGTTACTTTACAGGAGGTAAGTGTGGAACATTGTTAATGTTAACAGTTTATTCATGCGTAAGTTGTATTAGGTTTGTTATTGTACATTATTTTCTTAGTTTAGGTAAAGATATGTTAGCTTTATTAATGTGAAAACGTTGTTATGTTCGCATATATTTGATGGTTAGTATATAAAGAACTCATTTTTGCGCTATGTTTATCCAAAATGATACTCGAAATGTAACGTGAATCAATAGATCACTAGATCAGAAAGTCATGGAGGATGTTGGTGTGGCATGTATGGTGAGGGGTTGGGCGAATATTGCTGATTTATTGCATAATCTTTAGGATCGGTTAAACTGTTACCACTTTATTATGTTACTTTTATTCGAAAGAACTTGTATTTTTACGTTATTGTTTTGATAAAACTTTGCTATGTATACAATTATTCGTGGTCTGTATGATAATTAGACATGGGTAGTTATGAGAAATATTTGTTTAAATATTTAATGTCTATGTGAAATTAAAATTGTCATGAAAAGAATTATATGATTTTAAAGACAATGAATAGTTTACGTTTTTGTACGCTATGTTATTTTTTTTCCTTTTTTCTTGTTTTTTTTCACAATTTTTTTCTTTTCTTTTTTTTCTTTATCATTTTTCTTTGTCTTCATTCCATTTTCTTTGTCCCTTGTTCCTTACCTTTTCTTTTCTTTTTCTTTCATTTTTTTTTCCTTTTCTTTTTTCATTTTCTCTTATTTATTTCTTTTTCTTTCTTTTTTCATTTTCTTTTTTCTTTTCTTTTTTTTTTTTTTTTTTTTTTTTTTTTTTTTTTTTTTTTTTTTTTTTTTTTTCTTTTTATTTCTTTTTCGTTTCTATAAATAACTAATATCGCTGATGCCCTTGATGAGGCCGCAACCCGTATATATGAAATGTGAGTCTGAATCAATAATCAATTAGATCAAAAGGATAGATAGGAGGGAGGCGGGATGGTAGCTGGACGGTGGTTTGATTTACTGCATTACTGATTTAAAATCAGTAAACTATTACACTTTACTATGATATTTTATTCGAAGAACTTATTTTTGTGTTATGTTTGGATAAAACTTTGTTATTTTTATGTTATGTTTGGATAAAACTTGTTATGTTTTCAATTATTCGTTGGTTCAGTATGTTAAAGCTGTGTAAGGTGAGGTTTACAATTTCTTTGTTAATATTACAATTAATTTAAAAAACTTTGTTGCGTCAGATATTGCTCACTGGTAGGATGATAATTACACACTGTTGGTATAAATTTTTGTTAAATATTCAATGTTAATGTTAAAATTAACATTTTTATGTTAGAGATATGTTCTGACAAATTCTATTTTCAGTTCTTTCAATGTTTTTAAGTATGGAACGTCGTTAATGTTAGCTGTTTATTCGTGTTTAAGTATGTTAGGTTTGTCATGTGCATTATGACTTAGTTCAGGCTATGTGTTATGTTAGCTTTATTAGGTGAAAGCTTTGTCACGTTAGCGGATACTGCTACGTGATCAGTGTATAAAGAATCATAATTTTACGTTATGTTATGTTTTACTCCAAGAATGATACTCGAAGTGTAACTTGAGACAAAAGAATCAATAGATCATAGAAATGGTTGGAGGAGGGTGGAAGGAGGTAAGGAGTGTGGTATGGCCGGTTTGAATTACTGATTTACCGATTTACAGTTTTTAGGGTGGTAAAAATGCAAAAAAAAAAAAATGGTTATAAACATAAAAAAGATAAAAATTTTTTTTCAAACCAAATATATTTCAAACAAAATAAAATAAAAATAAATAGAAGTTTTTTAAAAAAAAAATTACTATTTTCTAATTAAACAAAAAAAAGAATTTAAAATTGAAAATAAAGTCAAATAAATAAAATTACAATAAACATGAAAATTTTGTTATTTTTACTGATGTTAAACTTTGTTTGTTAGCATTTATTCGCAGTTCTGTTTTGTTAAATTAGGTTATGATAGTTAATTAAATCACTTTGTTAATATTAAATTACATTGATATGTCATAGATGCTATAGAAACATGTGAGATTGGTAAGTTTGGCAAGTGTGTATCTGACTGAGATAGATTTGGCAACACTGTATAGATTAGGGTGCTGCGTTGATTAGTATTATAGATAGGTTATGTCATGATAAATTTTTGTTTAGGTTTTGTTGGAAAATTTTGTATTGCTAATGTTATAAAACATAAAGGCAATAGCAAAAACATAAAAATGCTTTTTAATAAATTTGTTTTATATTGACCCTATAGCAGTGAAGCAATAAATGTATTGCGTTAAATGTTTCGAAATGAATCAAACAAGAATCAAGGTATGCTTAATGTTTCAAAAAAATGGAAGGAGTTTTAAACAATTTATCGATTGTTATCTAATAACTCTATGAAAACGGGGAATACAAAATACAAAAGTGAAACGAAATGCTCGTAAGGCCGGGATTTGAAAATTCAAATACGAATGGAAAATGAATCGAATGTAAAGCCTGAACATGAAATTACAAACAGAAACAGAAAACGATTAGGGTAGAGCGCTTGTACATGGTATTATTTGAACCAATATGGTTTGTTCGTCGGCGTCAGATACTTGCTTTACTTTCTTCTGATGGTCAAAATCGTGAGTTAAAACAGATTTTGGGTCTGTTTAAACACACGATTTTCGTCATTAAGGCATTTTTTGCATGTACTGGTTATGATGACTTGTCTCGCCTGAAATTGAACTAGTTGTGATGAGGACTTCGTAAATACCGAAGATGATTAATTTATTATTTTTCGTTAAAACGAATGGAGAGCGCGATGTATTACCTGTATTCCAGTCGGAGGTGGGTGCAAATAATAGACCTTTATTCATTTTCGGTTGAAAAATTCATCAAGATTATCGATATCCCGGAGCTTGGGTAAAGGCTAAGTATGTGTCATCTTGATGCATCGCCTTCTGGTGAAATATATTTTTTTTTTTTTTACCATCAGAGTGGAACAGATAAGTGTGAGAGTATAATATAATAGGAGGGTTGTTTTTCACACATCTGACAATGCTTGTTAAAAGTACTGATGTACGCAACTATTGGAACCCCTCGATACTGTCACATTCGCGCGTACGTGTAAAGGTTTCACTGTTAATCATCTTAAAATATTACAGCTTTGGCTAAATGAAAAAGACGAATTAACGTCTCAATCGTGAAAAGAGGTTCGACGATACTCGAGGACTTAATTCATATAGCTATGAGATAATCTACAATATTTTGCACTGATACATGCTGTTTACCATGATGAATAAGGTTGAAGCGAAAGTATGCTGAGAAACTAACAACGGCTGGATAAGTATTACTTCTCTTCTGGCATGAGCGAGATGCTGTGCTATGAAGCCGGAATATGCCCCGCAGAACGAGGTTAAGATATTTGCATTGCGGTTATTTTATACTACATTCATTCAGATGAAGTTGAATCCCTGGAGGAAATATATAGATAACTATGCCCTCCAATTTATAAAATTGTTTAGTGCTTCTTTGAATTAATTATATTTTAAAATAACACATATTTTTTTTAAGGATTTAAATAAACGCTGTTTTCTGTGAAAATTATATGTTATAAAATGGAAAACTTATTTTATTTCCCCTTTTATTTTTGTTAAATATTGTCACGTTAATGTAAAAGATAACAATGATATATGGAGATATGTTGAAAAGCGTGAGTAGGTTACTTTACTGTTTTTAAGGAACCTTCTTAATGTCAGTCGTTTATTCGGACGTAAGATATGTTAGGTTTGTCTAATTATCATTATATTCTTAGTTCAGGTTATGCCACCGTTTGCTTTATTGATGTGAAAAACTTGTTACGTCTGCCATATAATTCGTTGGTTAGTATGGTAATTATGGTTAGGGTTATGATGAATGAATGTTTGCTTAAATATTGCTATGTAAAGTAAAAAAAAACAATGATATGTGGAAGGATTATGTTGAAAAATTTGCTAGTAGGTTACTTTAATGTTTTAGGTAATGGAAACCTGGTCAAGGCTGTGCTGTTTATTCAGGCGTAAAGGTATTATAGGTTTGTCGTTGTCCATTATATTCATAGTTCAGGTTATGCATTGTTAGCGTTTATTGATATGATAAAATTGCTATGTTAGGCATATATTCAAAGGGTAGGTATAAAAAAGAATTTATTTTTATGTTATATTTATCAAAATGATACTCGAAATATGATGTGAAATCAGTAGATCGATAGATCAATAGGGCTTAATAGAGTCACGGTGTGTTTAGGGGAGGGGATGTTGTTTGATGTACTGATTTTACTGCTTTAAGGTCTGGAAAGTATATGTTGTTTAGCGTGATAACATGAAAAGATAAATTTTTTTAGTAACCAACTAAGACAAAAATATATAAATAAATTTAAAGTTTTCAATAAAAAATAAAACCAAATATTGTAAAAAAAAAAATTAAAAAATTAAGAAAATAATTATCATAAAAATTTCAAAAATAAAATAAAAGAATTAAAGAAAATATTGTTTTTAAAAAATTATTAAAACACAGTTTAAATGTTATAAATGAAACTTGTAAATAAAAAAATATATAAAAAAATAGCAAAACATAATGTACGTGTTTCAACTCATGAGAAAAAAAATTATATATAAGTTAACGTTTATAAAAAGAAAACGATATTTAAAATAGAAATGCAGTCTTCAACCTTTAAAAAATAGGTTATCATGATCATAAACTGTACTTATGGGTTTCTTTGGAAAATGACTCTATTTGACTGTACAATGCATAATAAACACAGAGTTCAATTCGTGAGCGTGCGATGTTTGTCTATTTTTAGGGTTAGCATCCCCTCGGAGTACCCTCATTGCATTACCTTACCTACCAATGAGGATAATATTATAATAATAAGTGTATGCCAAGTTTCACGTTCTATGCAATATACTAGGTTTGGAGTGGGCTTGTAAGTCCCTCTCAGGATTTACCCATAGCCATTGTAACCCCCATCGTCTACGCGAGATATCTGATATGAAGCGGTGTATACCGAGTTTCATCGTTCTTTGTCAATATTATAAGTTTTGGGGCACAGCCCCAGCACCATGGGGGGCTTAGGAAGGTGTATATCAAATTTCATCGGTCTATGTCAATATTCAAAGTTTTGGGCACAGCCCTCACCTAGGGGCGTAGTGTGATTTTACCTCTTCTGTATTGATGTTACATAATAAGAAGGCTGGATATCAAATTTCAGCCGTTCTTATGTCAATTTTTCAAGTTTTGTGGGCACAGGCTTCCTGCACTTATGGCCGCGTACTGTGATTTCACACTTCTGTATCGATGTTACATTACAATGAGTGCGTTTACCAAATTTCTATCGTCTATATCAAGTATCAAGGTTGTGGGGCACAGCGCCCATTACCCATGCTGGGCTTGTGTGCATTTTACCCTTTTCTTTACAGAGAAGAGAGTACCTTATAGAAGGGTATTATACGAGGTTGCGATCAGTCTATGTCAATTTATTCTAGGTTTGGAGCCTACCCGCTTTGGGGTGCCCCACTGTAATGTTACGCTCTTCTACACGGAGGGGTAATTTTATATGAAAGGTTATATACCGAGTTTATCATTCTACGTGCAATATTCGGTAGGTTTGGGGGTCAGCAGCGCCCCAAGGGGGTCCCCACGGTCATTTTACTCGGTGAATTCCTAAGATACCGCATTCCTAAAGAGGGGCTGTGTATACGCGAAGTGGTTCGTCGTCTATGTTATTTCAGGTTTGGGGGCCGACAACCCACACTGGGGTGCCCTCGGCCATTTTACCACGGTTGCACATAAGAAGGCTAAGATACATCCTAAGAAGGGCTGGATACCAATTTTCGTCGTTGTAGTCAGTATTTAAGTTTGGGGCCGACAACGCCCGCCCTGGGGTGCCCTCGGGTTTAGTTTACAGGTTGCACGCTAAGAGTACATCGTAGAAAGACTGATTGTATGAGCCAAGTTTCATTCTTTCTTACTCGAAATTTGTAGATTGGGGGAGCCAGCATCCCCCCTCTGGGTGCCCACGGTCATTTCAGGTGTCGTCTAGCTGCGAGGATAACGTCACACTCTGAAACGGGGTGTCAAGTTGAGAGAGGATAGCGCATATCTCAAACTCCACCTGGGTGCTAGGTATATGGTAATAGATAATAATATAATGAAATAATAATAATAATAAGAATATAATAAGAATAATAATTAATAATTAATATGAATAGATAATAATAATAATAATAATAATGATAATAATGAATAATTAATTAATAATAATTAATAATAATAATAATAATAATATAATAATAATGAATAGATAGATATTAATAATAAATAGATAATATTTAATAATAATAAATAAGATAATTAATAATAATAATAATAATAATAATAGATAATAATAATATAATAATAATGATAATAATAATAATAATGAATAATAATAATAATAAAATAAAAATATAATAGATAATAATGAATAATATAATAATGAATAACCTTTATTAGAGAGCGTATACAAGTGTTTCCGCGTTCTACATCGAATATTCTGCAGGGTTTGGGGGCCAGCGACCCGCCTTACTGGGGGGTATGGATGCCTGACCTCTGTACGAGTGTGGATACGACACCCCTAACGGGCGTGTTCATGTTTGAGGAGTATACCACGCAGCAGAACTGTCTATCCGTTACTAGGTATGGGGGATGAATAATAATAATAATAATAATAATAATAATAAATAATAATAATATAATAAAATAAGTAATAATAATAATAAGTAATATAATAATAATAAATTATAATTGAATAATAATAATAAGAATAATGGAAAGAATAAATTAATATAATTAATAATAATAATAATAATGAATATGGATAATAATAATAATAGATTAATAATTAATAATAAATTAATAAGTTAATAAGTAATAATAGTAATAATAATAAGTACCTTTATTATGTCAAACATAAAACAAGTTTCAGCCTTCTACATCAATATCTCAGGTTTGGGGGCCAGCACCCCCTTACTGGGGTGTATGGATGCCTGACCTCGTGTACAGTGAGGATACGACACCCCTAAACGGGGTGTCATGTTTGAGAGTGATACCACGCAGCAAACTCTATCCGTTACTAGTTATATTCGGTGATATAATAATAATAATAAATAATAAAATAATAATAATAATAATTAATAATATAATAATAATAATAATAATAATATAATAATACTTAATAATAATACTAATAATAAAATAATAATAATAATAATAATACATAATAATAAGATAAATATATAAAAGAATTATAATAATATTAATAATAAATAATAATAATAAATTCTCT